>JAYJLX010007233.1:0-18261 GCA_036873525.1 Chalinula nematifera | reverse complement strand
ATATCTTCATAAAAAGTTTATTTCTTGAGATAAGCACTCATTCACAATAATCTGTCCAGTAATGGTTCTGCAGGTTTAGCTAAACAAAAAAGATGATATTTTTACATACAAATAGCACAATTCTAAAGTATTCCTAATCTGTGATGTATTTTAATCGTATCACCTATTTTTATTGAGGGGTGTGGCTCCTACCCATTAATAACGTTAAAGCAAAAGGAGCTCAATATAAATGAGAGGTAAAAATTGAGTGATACCAGGTGGTCATGCCTCTTGCTGTGAAATCCACTATCTTAGCTGTTCAAGCAGAGTTAGCAGATGGTACTGGACTTGATATTGAAGGCAAAGGTCTTTTCCGGTTAATTTGTTCTACTTCATTCTCTCACTTTTGCTTTTCGAACTAGTCTTTTCTATAACTTCCAACCTACTCCAGTCTGAAAAACTCAACTATGCTTCAGCAGCTAGATGTATAGAAGCAACTAAATCTGCTCTATCTGCACTCAGGAGTAAAACAGCTTGTATGGGATGCAGCCATGGAACTGGGTGAGAGTCTGAACATTACTGTTACACCCAATCAACCCAGACATCAAAGGCGAACTCCTGCTGTTTCAGATGACTTCGTTGTTGATGAAAGTATTGGCTCAAGAGATAACGTTAGTGAGTATCGTACTTCCCCAACACTTTTGGCAGATCCAGATTTAACGAGACAAATATCTGCAGTCTCTCTAGTCCCTTCTGAGTCTTTCCTTCAGGTTACTTTTATCTCACCATTTGTACAACACTATGGCATTGATGTTGCCGGATCTGAAGTTACAGCTTTCCTGAAGGGAGTTGTACCGCTTTCTTCTATTCACCACGTTTATTCACAGGCTAAGGAGTGCTTTCCGTGGACACTCCAAATTGCGATGACTATTGGTGTCACTACTGCGTCGGCAGAACGCTCTTTCTTTTCCCTCAGGAGGCAGAAGACATACCTGAGGTCAACCATGTCACAGGATTGGCTCAATAACTGGTCATATAGAAAGGGACCAGTCAACAAAATTGTGGGATTACCTTGAGGATCAAGTAATGAAGTTCACTCAACTTCATAAGAACTTCGCTACAACAATAATTTTGCTTCTTTCAGTTTTTTTTTCTAAACTTTTCTTTTAAGTATAAACAATCAAATCCAGTTATACTGATAGATTTTGTTACTTCGCCATTACAACTTTATGTTAGAATGTCACATGATTATACTGTGGAAATAATAAAAAGAACTTGAATTTATAACTTTATGAATGCGATTAATTGAAATACAAATGTAAAACTCTCTAGTCTCTACAGTACATCAGTACATCTCAAAAAACAAATTTACTCTTAGTATTAAAGAATCGTTTTAACGTCACGACAGACAGTCATTGTTGTCTACTGTGTTATACTCAACTTCTTGTTGAACTTATTTATACAAGTTTTCAACAAAAGGTTATGACAGCTGAGTATAACGCTGTAGAGATCAATGACTGTCGGGATCACGTTTGTTTATCATGAAACGATCGTTTACACATGTTAAGTTTTTTTGCTGTGCATTCCCACATTCCCCATTGTCACAGCATATACCCTATTGGAGTCTGAGGATTGGTGTATTTTATAGTTTCCTCCTCCATGAAGTGGGTGGAGACCTCATTAATGAGTAGAGGACTGTTTCCTGATTCCAAACAAGCTGAATACCTACTTGATGTTTGTGTTGGATGATAGGTAACCCTATAGTCCCTGTATGCCTTGACTGCAGTATACATGTACTGCTGGATTATGTACAAAGCAATACGTTAGTGTGCAGACCTCTATTTTATAACCTTCAGTTCAACTTGGTACATGTGAAGAGTCATAGCCTTCAGACATGAGGTCATTATTGTAAAAGTTACTATTACCCGGCTAACCTACATATTGTATTACTATTACATTACAGGATAAGTGTTGTAAATGTATTAAAGTTAATATTACCAATAGTATTACTTTTGTACGTAATTATGTGGTACTTTGGAAACCATGCAAAGCAAGTTTTCTGAAACGATACCTCTACTTGTAACGCAATTAAGTTTTTACCATCAGTATACTCTTGCTTGGAAAATCTGCAAAAATCGGACATCATCTTTTCTGGCTGGAACACATGTTGTGAAAAATTTTCAGTCACACCTAGTCTAGTTATAATTTTTGATCATGACCTCCTTGGAGGGATACTTGATTAGACTGTTGGGTTGGGACCCTCGTTCAAAGGTAAATGCAATGAAGGTCTCATCTATCTTCAGGCTGCTGGACTAGTGATTGTGAGTTTTGTTACTGTTAAAACTGGAGTTAACTTTGTTAGTCCGGCTGCTCTGAAGTTTACCTTGAGTTTACTCCACGCTTGTAAGTTTTACTTCAGCTGGTGTGAAGAATCTTGAGTTAGTAGAATTTACTATATGCAAGCGGTATGAATGCCTTTTTTTGTGTGTAGCCGGTGTGTTTGTATTGTATATACATGTACAGTGGGACCTCCAAATAATGAAGCTTTTGGGACCAATTAATGACTTCATTGCATAGAGGTTTTCTTTCAAGAGAGGTTGATTGAGTATTGTTTCACTGGGAAAGGGACCTCAAATTGTTTGAGGTTTTCATTAAAGGGAGTTTTCAATATTGGCGGTTCAACTGTACATGCATGGTTCAGCCTTTAGTGCTTATTTTCTGAAATTGTGTAATAGCCTCTGGAATGTGGGAAAATGGTGATCTTGACCAGCCTGTATCTTGCGTGCTGGTGTGAGCTTAGACCAAAAGACCAAAATAGAAACAATACTGTATGTAGGCGTGGCATGCTTTAAGGTAACCTAATGGCTATATTATGAATTTTTACTATGCTTGCATTACTAGCCTCTCAACTGACCTTCCTCTGTTGGTATACTACAACACACATATTAGTCTATAAATGCACACACCTCATCATCAGTTTGCTCCCCAAACTTTGGAGCATTCTTAACCCACAACACTCAGTGAGCATGTGGTGATCCTCTGTTCTGAAATTCAATTCGAATAGCTTCATCTGTAATCTCACCCAAAGGATGAGCAGACGATTTCAAAAAGTGTTTAAAGAACATATCTAATCTATATTGAAAATGTCTAGTTGCTGTTACAGGGTTTTGCCGCAGCCATTTTGATCGTTCTTCAAAAGACAGCTGATCTACCTGCTTATCTGTACCCCACCGTGTTTTGCTATTGTTTTAATTAAGTCTGGCCACTTCATGTCAGCCGCTGACACAGTGAAAAACCATGTGGGCGTTCTTTATTGCCGTATCATAGCTAGTAATTCATAAAATGTTTTCTGATAATATGGAGGTGAACCACGAACATTTTTAAGAAAAGCTAAGAGCCTTACACTTAGCTTGACGTGCCGTAAGCTGAGACCGTGGCTTTTGTCTCCATTTGAAATGGGAAGCATCGTCAAAAATTTGCTTACTCTCCACTACGTACTGAGCCGTAAACAAATAATCTAATTCTTTAGAGAAACGACCATCAACATCTAAAAGACGTTGCTGAAAATATTTACGATAAGTCAACTTAACTGGTCTAGTTTGATGAAAACAACCCCCACCATATGGAAATTTCTTAGGGTTACCTTTAGCTCAAACTCTTTGTCTGTCATTATATAAATGGGACGCTGGCCCTCAGCAGGTGCTACTGAATAAGTCATGTGGGCTTCAGGCTCACCTACATTTAAGGTGGTACACAGTTGTGAACCACCTGTGATTTCGCAAGTATACTCATCACCTTTTGTGAAGGTTTCTTCACTAATAATCTCCTTATCATTTTTATCACACTCATCATCACTATCATGTACACTATCTACTGATATACACTTCAAGTTATCAACAGGGTTACATTGTAAGGCAACATATGCTTTTCATCAATTTGCCCAAGATCAATTGTACATTGACTACATGTATCTGATGGACTAACCACTATTGTATTATGTCCGATTGTTGTTAGAATATTAATAGTAACCTTCAAAGCATCTGACATTCCTTGTATACTAACAGCATCTGCCCACACGTCTTCTGACAAGTATTCTAAATATGTTTCCCATTTAACATCCAGAGTGACTTGGGCATTGTCATGAATGTTTAGAGTGTTATCTGTAATGATATGAGTACCATTAACATATGGATTCTGTCTAAGGTAATGTACAGTTAATATTCGTAACATTGACCCATCAAGCTTTTCACCATTCCTAGGCGAATTAAAAAAGCAATCACCAGGTTTACCTGGTACATCAATGATTAGAAACCCTTTGTCATTTGCTAAGCCAACGAAAACATTGTACTGTACATCATATTCAGTTACACTTTTGCTTACTGCTACAGTAACACTGTTATGCCCTGTTAATCCAGTAAATAAATCATTATCATCAATTGAAAATTCCAATTTGAATTGATTCCTAAATTTGAATACAGGGGATTGTTGGATTTTAACCAATTTAATGCTCTCATAACCTTCTTGGGCGACACATAATCATACAAGTAATGACCTTTAAAGGTCAGTTTCCTTTAATAGGAATTAGTTCAGTTTGTGATGGCAGGCGAGGTAATAAATCACAAACAGCATCCAGCTTGGATGGCAGGCCCATGAATACACCTCTGTTTACCTACAGGCAATGAGGCAATGCTACCAACTTCATGAAAGGTACCCTTAAACATAGCAATCTAATTTCTAAAGCATTCAAACTTGCTAATTCCGGGGGTGTATCGGAAAGGGTTAAATTATTAACTTTAGCTTGAGCAGGAAGAATTCCCTTCCGAAGCTGTCTATCACATGTTCTACACACCCACTGATTGCCGATGTGTACTGTTGTGCACTAATAGATGTTAATAGATCATTGCTACACTTATGGTAAGATCCAATATTGTATGTACTAACAGACACTTTGTACATTAACCTGTGACATACAGTACACACATAGTCTGGACCTTCATTAATTTCATTAAGAAATTTAGCAATGATGTGTTAATAAAGACTGGTGCTTGCCTTAAAATGCTCATACAAAGCTTAGATTTTTCCAAACGCTTATCAGCCATTTTAGGGGAATCGTTGGCTCGTAATTCCGCCATGTACAGTTTGGATTGTTCAAGGCATTTACTAGGGATTCATTGGCTCGTAATGTTGCCATACGTGTACAGCCTGCCGCTTCAAGGCTGCTTCTGAAGATCGCCGAGATCAGCCATTGACAGCCTACTAGCATTTCTACGGTCACTGGCATAGCTAGATAAGCATTTTACAACAGAAGAGGTTTTAAAATTAAAACCACATTCACATATACTAGGTATGCAAGTCTCACATGCAGGGCACTGTTTCATTGGGCAAGCTCGTTTAGGAGACGGAGACAGTTTACAGTCATTACCATCAGAGGAAAGCTTGTTTACATTTAAATCAAACCTGCAGTCACGTTTCTTTATCATTCTGATATGAACTGCAGTAAAACAATTTGGACAAACTTTTGTTGGACCAGGATACATCCCCACACAAAAGTATTAAGTCTAACATGACAGTGAGGTCAATACAAACACTACATATTAACACAGATTGAGAGATAACCCCGCCCATCACACATGTAAAGTAAAGTGGGATTTGGGCAATATAGCCCATCACCACAAATCCACAGTTCAGTGGAAATCATTAATAGTTAACAACGGTGACTTATCTCGCAATATGTAGGACACTAAATCGTGGATAGTTCAGAACTAGTCCGAGCACTGATTTAAAGACAGTAATCACAGTATTATAGTCACCGCACCGGCACCGTCGATAGAGAAGCACGTGTTGACTTTGTAATTTAAACAAAGGTGTGGTCACAGTTTTTTATTTACTTTTTATTTTTATTATTTTTATTTTTATTTTTATATATGACTCGAGTTTTTATTATACGCATATATTTACCCATAATTGTTTCATCACATGGTATCGTTATGTGATAATTTTACTGTGGGACCACTGAAATACAATTGCTTGTAACTACAGTGACATGATATGCGGAAGTTTAATCTGTGTACATGGCTAACAGTACAGAGGGGTTCCACTCAATCCACTTGTGTACATCAGTGTGCTATCAATCCTAACTAGTGCATGCACAAGGGGTTATATACACCGGCACCGACTATGACAGTATCCTTCGTTACAGTATATCAAAGCCATATGAGACTCTCTATAGTTCAAAGGCCGTCATTACTGTCAGTAAGCGGCAAGCATGCCACTGTGTGTACATGTGCTATGTGTATGCATGCAGTGTACATGCATGCTTGATGTGAAGTATGGTGTTCATATGTTTATATGGTGGCCCTGCATTAGTGCGGATACTGAACTACCCAGCTGATCAATACTACATATAGCGCTATCCTCCGCCTGGCAGGCTATGATACAGTGCTTTATACAAACACTTGTTTCATTTTAGTTGTAGATCTACTTGAAGTGTGCCATGCATGCGGTTTGTATCATTATTTTTTTCAGTATCAGTGTGGCTCAAGTCCTTTATACACTCCGCTCAGCTGCATTGCTTTCCATGCAGTTCTGTGCGTATGCAGTGTGGACAAATTCAATCATTAGATCTAATTTTATTAAAATTTTTTTTAACTGAAACAGGACACTGACGTGACGTGCATCACGATGCACATGCATGACATCGACACTCTACACTGACTGATAGTTGCATCCCTCCCGGTTTCTTTGTTTCTCTGCTGTCTCCATGTGTGAGAACGAGTCCACAAGTAAATATCTTGACCAACTGAGCAACCACGGTGTCGAGAAGGAGCTATACTGTTCATGGTGAGTTCACATGATTATCAATTTGGGGAAAGGGAACTGATGTCATGTCAACGTGTGTCTGCCTGGCATGCTTAATTTGTAATACTCTACTATATAACATATGAAACTATTGTTTTCTCCTCTCATAATCTATAGCGTCTGTTTCAGTAAGGGATTGTGCTTAGGACAAAAGGAACCCCGCACACCATATGAAGAGTATAGTGTCACCAATATTAGTAACAATGTTACAAAAACACACATCGTCTACATTGATAACAAATCGGACATGTGGGATTGGCCATTACAGTACATGAGACAGTACGGGTGCGAAGCAAATGTGTTTTCCTTTGAAGCGGGACGCAGTTGTACCATGGGAGAGGGTCTATTTGCGTTCAAGTGTAAGAAAGCCAGTGCATTGTGCAATCAAGTGGCTGAGAATTTAAGGCTAAGCCACCTAAAACCCACTGCAGAGCCAGAAGAAAAGAGACTCTGTCACAGTACCCTCCCCTCCCCCCTTCCAGCCATGCCCGCAGAACATAGCCTACATTGTGCACAGCATATGGAGCTTGAGAAAGGATTGGAGAATAAACCGCCTCCTCCTGCTGTTTCTGCAGGGGTAGACCTTATGAATTCGAAGTTCGTTTCCAAGACAGCTGAAGCTAGCCAAGTCAGGTTGACAAGAAATCACACTTTTTCCAGTCACGGTGCCCGAAGGAGGCGGACAATCAGCAATATACCCAGCAAGAAGAGAAGCCTGTAGCCATTCATCGTCTTGCAGCCATAGCAGCTTATCAATACAGGTGAGACCCCGAAGTTTGGATGGAAGAAATAAGAACTCGCAGGGAGGAAATACAACTAGCAATGTACCCTCCAAGAAGAGAAGAAAGGGAGCCTGTAGCCATTCATTGTCTTGTAGCAGCTTATTGCTTTATAAAGATATGACTGATGAGAAACAGGCGAGACCCCGGAGTTTGGGCTCGCAGAACTCGCAGTGGCAAAATATATTTGAGATTCGGCTGGACTTCTCTTCCCCTGTCACCAGCTACCATAACAGAGGCAGTAGTACCCCAAACTCCACCTCTGGTGGGTGCTGCTGTAACAGACACTGGAGCAACTCCGAAAAACCAGCATACCTATGTTAATGTCACTATTGGTGAACGAAAGGAGGAACACAGTAATATAACTGTTGATATACCTGAAGTAGTGCTAGTGCCCACTAATCCCTCGCCTGCTGGAGCAGGTTTGGACTCAAGCTCCTTCAATACACCAGCAACATCCCGCACTGTGATACCACCCTACTCATGTGTCATCATAGATGAGGGTGGAGGGAACATGGATATACATGTACGATTCAGTATGCCAAATCTGTCTAATTCCAAGCTGATGAGCACCCCTCATATACTGAGCTAGACTTGCAACAGCAGCCAGCAGAAACAGCTGGACAAGATAGATGGAGCTCGAGCTGTAATTACCATAAAATAAACTATGAAGAAATGGAAAGCCTGCAGTTACTAACTAAGCAGAGAAATTTGCAGGTAAAAGTTTACAACTAAATAAAAACCTATCATGCATATGTACAAGGAACTCAACTGTGATGATTTGTTGAGAAGTTCGATTAAAGCAAGGCCATCATTTTAAACTGAGTCAACAGTCATTAGTAGACTCTCACATGAGGATACAGTGACCATAATAGTTTGGTATATATAACTTCATTCAATTTATACTCTTTGCGATATTAGCATGCTAGTCTATACTAAAAACTGCAAAAAAAATCTATAATATGTTCATTGATGAAATGATTCATGATTTATTTAGTAAGTATATAGACGGTAAACCAGCAGGTAACCGAATAATACAACCAATAATTAGTGTTCCATTAGGTATATAAACAACAATTAGCCATAGCGTTCAGATGTCTAATTACAGATTACATAAACAATAATTAACTGTAGTGTCCAGATGTGCAGTAAACAATATGCTGGATAGTTCAGTACTGATTAAGTCTATACCTATGACTGAGCTAATTATATATGCTAAAAATTTACCAATCACATGCACTATGCTTCACTGCTCCGAATTTTCTTTGAAATATGCTCTAGTACTATGTTCTATTTCTATTAAGTGCTCACTAGTTTTTGTAAACTTTGAATACGACAATGTACCAATATAGTTGAAATGGGTGTAAATAAATAAAAAGCATATGTAATCGAGTGTCAGCATCTTGCAAACTCCTTGCAGCTTCATTATTAAAGCTCTTAGTTAATATAAGTAAAATTGCAGCGAAATTTAGTGTTCCTACTAAGTTCACTATAATAGTTATGCTTAGAATTAATTGTGCTCATGCATGCGTGCACATCACAATTAATTCAGATCTAGATCTATTTGAAGTGCCTAGGAGGCGTGGCTAAACAAAAAATGAAGAACTACTTCTTAATTAAACAAGCCGATCTTTTTGTGAAACAACCTGAACTTTCAAAGCAATGAAGTGTAAATCTACTTTTAACACCAAGATACAATAATGAATCAAGTTTTTGGACAATCTCAGTAACGTGTATCACGGTGAACAGACAAAATTGCGTCCCACAGCTATGACTTAGATTTACCAGGAAACAAAGCTATCTCTACTTTGTAATTAAACTCGGATAACAAAATTGACATTACCTGTCACAGGGTAACTCTTAAACAACTTCGAAGCCGATGAACGCTCAGATCCCATTTCAGAGAACGATGCCTCAAACCATGCAGTCGTTTAAATTCAACATTTTGTTTAACTCACAAACTAAATCCACCAAAGGTGCAGCTTGTCAGCTCAGCTGTACTCAGAACTACTCACTGCCAATTGTTTGCAAATAATTAGCTGCTCAGCCCTGGTCTCAGCAAGACACCATCACTTCTAGCTACTAGCTAGGACACACTCACGTGTTTACATGCAATTAATGTTTTATGAAAGAAGGTGTGGCTAAAGAAATGAAAATTAGACTTACTAAAGAAACAACGGCAAACAAGCTGATGTTTTGTGAAACAGCTTTCGAAGCAATAAAAGGTATGTAAACCTACTTCTAACACCAAGATAAAATAACACATCAAGTTTTAGGACAATCTAACTAAATACATAGCCGAACAGCTCGAGGACAAAATAGCGTCCTGAGTTTGAAGGCTTACTGAAAGAAAGCTGTCTCTACAAACAAATAATTTTTATGTGGGATTTTGACTTAAACTATAGCCTTTGAAAAGCTTACCAAATAGCCATAAGCTAGGAAACGTTCTTCACTGAATAACTCGCGAACGATCCAGCTCGGACAAGAAACAGCTTACATTGTGTGTCACTAGGTAACTCTTGAGCAACTTTGGAGCGAATGACGCTCAGATCTTCCGAGAACTTGTCGTTTAAAGTCAAAATTTTGTTAACACACAAACTAACACGATAACTCACATATCCCTTCGCTATAGGCTTCGCCCACGCAAGGGATAATAAATGCACTGGAAGTGCAAATCCCTCGCCAGCGTATTACTTAAAAGAAATTTATTTTTGTTTATTTAATAGCAGAAATGTGACTGATGACAATGTTTGAGGGCGGATGAGATAGATGTCAATGAAGCTGATGGAATGTTTATATGATGTAGATCAGCGGTTGTAGTTGATCTGTGTATATAAGCAAGATTTATTTCAGTAATGTTAGGAAGAGGGTTAGTTAATTTGGGAGAGAGTGTATTTTGAGCTATCTATAGTATATTTAGTTTTTCATTTATAATGTAATTTTTATAACAGCTATTGATAGTCTAAATTGAATAAAAATATTTTCATTATTTTATTAACAGTAAACAATCATGAACTCAACTCAGTGTCATAAACCATATACCGTAGCAGGCAAGGGCATACCATCATTCATACCTGAAAGAAAAAGAAATGTTAAAAAAATTTTTATAGTTAATATGTAATTGATAAAGACTTGTTATAATATTAATATTTGAGAGATCTGTTATTTCTAAAAAGTTGTGTGAACAAACAGCTGACAATTGTTTGTGGTGCTATACTGTGACAATAAGTTCATTAAAATGGACACACCTCTAACCACACCTATGAATGTGTTTGTACTAGAATGCTGACAATTGTATATAGAATCTGGAATGAATGTATTTGTAAAGTAAGTTAACTATTGAGTGTACTAAAGGGTGATCAGGTTGGTGGCTTAGATGTGAAGGTGTATATTTGAAGTGACTGCTGGATGTACTAAGCTGGTTTACAGGTAGGGGTCTTGTATGAAGTATGAAATGTACTCAGTAAATGATTGATATAGGTTTACGGTTATTATGAGCTTATTGGAAAGTACACATCAGGTACCATAAATGTAGAAATTTTAAACCATTAGAAAATTCCGTTGTTTGCGACTTTTCTTTGAAAGATCAGAAATAAAATTAGTCCTTAACTACTATCTTGTATAACACATAAAGTAACGACACACATGGGTTGAAAAGTAGGTTACAAACTAAAAGTTGAAATTTTGCACTGGTTGGAAATTTGTATGTTTATAGTAGGTCAATAAGTTACAAATCGTAATGGAGGGCATTGAGGTATACCGTATGGAGGGAAACTTTTGTGGATATTATTAACAAAGTTTATTCCACATCAAAATTCTATTTACGTTGCACATACAGGGACAAAGAATAGGAGAAATAAACTCACAGAAAGCTTATATTCACTAAAAATGGAAAATGGAGCAATTTGTACGCACAGAAATTTCCTTATATGTGACCTGCTCTGAGAAAACCGGATCTTTGTTGCAAAAATTGAATTCCTGTTATAATTAAAAACGTGAGGCGTGGTCCTAAAATTAATGGCGGAATTCTCGAGTGGTGAGGTACATCAAGTTTCAGAAGTGGGCGCCAGACGTTCGTGAAGTTGCAAGTCGATAAACACGGACCGTTGATCGCGATCGTCAAAAAAACGCGAACGGTTTTCGTTTTTTCAACCGTTCGTTTCTCCTCGGTGCTAAAACATAATCTTTTGTTTGTAGCAGAGCTTTTTCCACTCTATCCAGTGGTATAAATAACTCGGAATATTAGTTTTGCGACAGAGATCCGGTTTTCTAAGAGCAGGACACATATACGGTATATATTATGCTTTTAATCCAATGTTTATATAGTTTAGTAGTGTTTATACTGTACTATAATAGCAGAACTACACAGGGCCGTGCATGGGTGGGAGTGGTTTAGTTAAATGATGAAAAGGAAACTTGGTGTGGTTATGACATTATTAAAGTAAACACATAGAATCTTAGATGCTACATAATCACCCTGGCTGATAAATGTAGTGTAAAGGTTTGTTATGTTGAGTTGAGGATTTTGGTCTTCAGTATTCAAATTGCCAATTTATTGTACAATAGTGTACCATTGATTATAGTGCTGAAAATGCGTGGGTGGTATGTATAGGTTATACCATGCGTGGCCAGGGTGTATACGAAATATACCTGAGTGAATAGTTAATAAACCCGAGGGTGTAGCCTGAGGGTTTATTAACTATTCATGAGGGTATATTTCGTATACTCTCATGCCAGGCATGATTTATACTATAGAAGTCTTGTTCTCTGCAAAAGAAAGCCATTTGAGGTATTTATGGTCAGCTATAGTGGCTGTTCTATACTACCAACTCCGTCTCCCTTTGTGTCCCCTTTCGTGTTTAGTACTGATACTTTACCTAGCTGTATGCGTATAGAACTAACTGCTTCCAGTTGTCATTTGTCTTGCATCCAAACTGACTCCCTAAAGCTCTCTCTACCTTTGTTAGACTGCTAGTGATCGTGAGTTTTGTTCGTGTAAAACACATTATAACAAACTATTTTGTCTGTCCATCTGTAGACTTCGTAATGCTCTGGTAACGTTTGGTAAGCAGGGGATTTGCCCTGTATATTCTACCCTATAGGGAATATCTGATATTCTGGAATTTTGTTATACAATATATCGTCATATCGGCACCTTTGAAGAATAAGGCTTCTATAGTATAAGTAGATATAATTAATAATGTTAGATGAATATCTAACGAGCAAATTCTCAACTCAATTTGAAGACATACCGTTAAACGGGAAATCTTCAGCTGTAAAAATTTCACGTTTTAAATATTCGTGTTTGTTTAATTTCGTACAATGAGCTCAATTTGTACAGGCTCTATATTGTGTAAACAATTTTCGTTGTTTTAATTTTCGTAGTCAGAGGCATAAACGAAATTAAAATAACAGTGGAAATTTCCCATTTTACGGTACAAGAGTAAAATATTATAGAGATGAGTATCATGAGCAAATTCTGAAGTCAACTTGAACACATTTAAGTCATACATCATGTGAGGATTGGAGTAAAACATTATACATATAATTAGAAACACAAAATAATAATGGTAAAGTCAAAAAAAGCAAGCCTTTGGAAAAACATCCATTTTATATTTTATAAAATTAATAATTATAAAGTAATTTTACAAATAAAATCAGTACAAGTAAACAAAATAAAATAATACAACAATACAGTGTGATAAAACACAATAGGTCAATAATTCAGAACAAAATTAAGTCAATATAAGTATGATTTTATGACAATAAGGTCAATGGGTCATTATAATAGTGTACTCATGGTCTATGGTACCTTCATTCTTCTTAATACAATGCTGATATAGTATCAGAGTACTAATTACTTAAATATTATTTTTAATGGCCAACAAACTTGAAGTATAATTAATAAGGTTAAGGGTGATACTGCCCGAATATGCAAAAATAAATGTGGTACATGGCCATTATCTTGAAGTGTAAACCATACTGAAAAATGCATGTCCACAACAGTATATACATACAGTACAGTGCATGCATGTTCCTAAACTTGATGCATTTGTAAGCATATGACTGAGTAAAACTTGGACTGCATGCCGGAGGCATTAGACTATAGACTTCAGTATATATTATATAGCCAAACTAGTGACTCAACTGCCTGACTTACATTAAAAATCATCGCTAGATGAAATGCGGTGATGTTTTGATGATGGATTTGGAACTGGTAGTATTTCCTAGCATGTCGTTGAACTACTTGGTGTAGTTGCTGAAGTCGGGGAGAATGTCGATCCTGATCCTGCTTGGCGGCTGCCCAAATAAATCACGGCTTTGCGATGATAGGAAACATCATCAAGTCTATAAAGTAATGTAACTGTCTATTACAAAACAATGAAAACAGATTGAATTTCTGTATTCCTATTAGAGAATTTGGAGCGGCTTGGCTTGCTCTATCAGTACGTATTAGGCTATAGTACAGGGTGCTTGCTTGGCGTGTTCTCGTGTACTTGAAGATTTAATAACTGGATGATTTAATAATGGTAGTTTATTAATCATGAATAATGAAGTAAACAAATTGAAAGGATTTGAGTGACAACCAAGCCATGGAAGGATGTCCAAGATTACAGTGCATTCCTTCTCTGAACGGCTATGGTGGAAGCTGTACGATCTTGATCAAACCAAATGTTATGACCAAGCGGGGAATCATAAACAGACGTTAAGCCAACAGGAAGTCAATAGAAACATGGACGAACTGCCGTCATAGGCTCCTTAAGTATCTGTAGATACAAATGATGGATTAAGCCAAATAATAGTAGGAGTACCATGATATTGTGCAGGACACTGAATTTAATTCTAATTAAAAATTATTATTTTCATCCACATTTACAATACTGTCATAAGTAATAATCAGTTTTAGTGATTATTATGCTATAATTATTATTATAAATCATTTTTTGCAAATTAAAAATCAATAAAATGCTTTACAAAAAGGAAAGAATTGTACAACCAAAATAAATTAAGAATTAAACTTTATATATGTAAAGTGTATTAGAATAGTACAAGCGCTATGGTCCTGGTTATGAAAAAGGGTTGACTAATGCATGCATGAAGAGTGAAAAATTAAACAGAATCTTTAATGTTTAAATAAGGGGTGTAGTTTGAACTAAGATGGTAGATTTGTATACATCAGTATAGTTTTTTTGTACACATCTATTTAATACACACGTCAGTACATAAATACCCTTAAAGGATTTGTAGGTGGGCACCTTGTATAGTGTATTTGTCCAAAAGTGAAATCTAAATTCATGCTAGTCTTGTGCTGCATGTAGCCATTTCTTTTAATGATAACAAGTCTGAAGTAAACATGAATTTGCTAGTTTTTGCTACAGTGAGTTTAAGGGTCAACTTGTGCTTCCTGCATGTAGGTGATCAGACTATACTATAATTAATTGTTAGTTGACTGCAGAACTATCATAATTCTGCAAATAAAGCAGCTACTAAGTAGTTGGGTTAAATTATATCTACCGTACGCATGGACATTTCCGAGAGGGTATTATTCTGCTGATCAGTAAAAACACTGTCATAATTAAATTTCAAGGGTTTAATTTCCGTGGAAGCCAAACTGTAAGTTGCCATTTTGTATTTATGTGTAAATGAGTGCCGTGTAATAAACGGTTTGCTCGATAAAGACTATAGTTTTTTTACTGCTTTAAGCATGCTTATGGAAGTGTTTTATGACAAAACTAAGTATACCAATCGATAGAGAAGGCGTACCTAAATTCGTGAAAACAACGGTGATCGTACGCGAAAAATTTTTCGAGTTATTTTTTTTACTCAATACATTATAAATTAAGTTAAGTGCTATTTTCTCAAGGCCGGTCACATATACATTCGAAATAAAGATAACAACACAAAATATGATCACTTCATGACATATAACAATTATTATTCTAAAACCTATTATTATTGAGTTTAGTTACCATGCATCTACATATGTATAATTATCTTACAATTGCAATTTTATATTGATATTATTTACTGTAATAAATCGTTCTTTTTTTCATAATAATTATTCTAACTATTCAAAATTATTTTAAAAGCAATAGCTTAATTTTAGAAGTAATCATATGATGCATGTATGTATACCTTTAATAGGTTGTATATAGTAATACACAGTTCTTTTTGTTATTTTAACGATATAATTATAAAACTCACTACTACAAAAGCTTCAAACATATCACAAAAATGTTATAATAATACACAATAGCTGTTATAACAAATCTTAATATACGTTAACATTATTACATAAAGTATATATATAATTATATATCCATGTACCTTTATGATTACAAAAATTGACTCCAGTTCAATCATTCATTTTATGTCACTATACTGTTATTTGATGTGTAATGAGTAAATATCGTTAATACTGAACATAATAACCTTATCAAAGGTTTTAAGTTATGAACAACACTAACAATACTTGCTCTTTACATCAATACTGGTATACTTCAGTCATCATATTTCGTGCAATTGTAATCCTATAATATTTAAAACTTCTGTAGCAATTAAATAAAACTAAGTATACTGAATAAAACTGAGATAATACATAATAAGATATATAAAATAAACAGCATTATACATATTGTATATAACATATCATATCACAACATTAATGCAAATTTGTATTATGCAATACCTTCATCTGGCAAAACACCAATACAGTGGAATACTATCAAAACCTATATTTCGCAATACTTATAGATATGAAGCAATCCTGAACACATTTCATTGCAAAGGCAAGCTTAAACACATCCTATATTACATAACAACTTGATCTAACGTTGTATTGTGAAATACATTTAAGTACAAGTATAAAAGGCGTACGAAAAACTGAACCTATTACAAATGCAAGTTGTTCTTCAGCAGGGTTTACAGCAAAAGGTTACAGTCAGTTTACATTGACCTCCAACAAGAAACCACAATTTACCAAACTCGACGACATTTCAAAGGACGTAAACGAAGCTGAGATAGAGTGTGCCATTAAACTTGTATCACCTGTTAAGAAAGCAAAGTCTGGAGTGTCCTACTTTGATGGAGAAGTAACTGATGGATCTAAGACAATGCGCTTCGTAGGCTTCAACGATGAAAGTCAAGAAAAGCTTTCCCAACATCAACAACAGAAGACACCAGTTAAAATACAAAAGTGCCAAATAAAGCGTGGACGAAATGATGAATTCGAAATATTCATTAATAGAGGAAGTCGAATCGTACCATCTCCATCCAGAAAAATCGATTTTGCTTCGGTAACAACGAAAGATGTGAAAATATCTGATGTCCAAAATATTGATGATGAAAATATGGTCAATCTAACTGCTATCGTATGTGAAACCATGCCGCAGTTTCTACTGGTATAGTTCAAGAAGTTCAACTACTAGACGATACAGGTGATATACCAATGTCCCTGTGGAATCAGCTGATGGTACGTTGGTTTCGAAACGAGAAAAACTTAAGCTTTGGCAGAAATAGTTCCTACCAAAAAATTGATAGCGAAGATATCACAAATATAAACAGATGATTCAGATACGTTGACAATTGAAGATGCAATTATCGTCGGAACATTAATTTTCAAATTGAGCTACATGTGTGTAAAATGCAACAATCGACTTCCAGAGATTTCTGAAGATATCATAACTGTACAGTGCTTCAGAACCTCAAACTGTGTCGTCTAGAGAGCAATGGATCACATATGGTCGTCCATGCCTTTACGCCCACCATCTTTAAACTCCTACACGACATCACAGACGATCCAGATGTTAGAAAAACAAAGTACATCCTCCTAAAGAACAAGAAGAAAATTAAAGCTGAATACACAAAGAAAAGAAGTTTTGTGAAGACAATCGTTTTATTGAACTAGTTCATTCTAAATTAACTTAACATTTCCCATTTCACTTGTGTTACTATTAAATTAATTATATTTCTTTACAATATTTATATACACTTATGATTAATGTCAATCACGGCAATTATAATGTACATATAGGAAATGTCTACAGTGCCGGTACCGGCTTGCACATTAATATAAATAAAAATTAATTAATTATTATATTTTATTAACAGTAATAACTATAACTATTGTATCATAATAAATTAATAAAAATTAATAATACTGAAACAAACAAAAATGGCAGCTGAGTGCGGGACACGCTTTACTCCAAACTCTCTTGATTACAGGCCAATGGTATTGGATAGCATAAAAAGTACAAGTGTAGCCAGGTAAGTTTATATATGGGATAAGCAAAAATATAGACCGACATGTAACTGTTTTTAACTGTAAGAAATGGTCAGTACTAAACTGATATAAACGAATATTCTAAACGAAGGTTCGAATATTATATAAAGGCATTTGTTCCAGCCCTGCTTCATACTCATTGCTATCATTCAAACCTATCATATATTTACATGTACATGTATATATGAAACATTTTTAACCCGAGCGTGGGCACAAATCTGCCTCTTTCAACATTTAAAGCCTAGTCTCTTCTTCAGCCATCTTGTCTTACAGAAAGGGAGTGAACGCCTACTTCACGTGATAAACACATGGTGAGCCTTTGAACAGTTAGACAATGTGCTTTGAAGTATGTTGTGATGTAAA
>JAYJLX010007122.1:0-18283 GCA_036873525.1 Chalinula nematifera | reverse complement strand
GGTTGATTATTGATAACCTGTTCTTTTCAGAACAATATTGTATAATATATGTCAACCGAAAACGTTTCTTTTAGTTCTGACTGCTTTAGCTTGTTGCATCTTTTCTCCTGTGTTTGCATACAAATATGAACTTAGTACAGATGTTAAAAAGGCTTTGTAGAGTGTGTATATCCAGTTAGGAAGCTGTAGCATTCACAAGAACAAAGTTGCAAACGTTTGAAACATGATTTTTGATCAATGATACAAAATTCCCCAATACCGGTTGCTGTAAAAGCTATTGTAACTCGGTTTTTTTACATGGCCTGTTCCTGTGTCATGGTTCCACTATGTCTGCTGAGTACGAATATCAAGTTTTGTAGCTGTAGCATAAAGTTTAAGGACATTGCAAGCAGTTTTGTCCAACCGTCAAGTACTTGCAATCGATGACCAAGACAAACGGCAAAAATTTTGCGTGAAGATTATCGTACTAAACTTGGTATAATGGCTGTAGTAGGTCATGCTAAACGTGGATTAAGTTTAAAATATCCAGCAAAAAAATATAAGAAAGTTCCATTCTCTTTGTTGTAAGAACTTATTGCAAATTTATAATAAGAAGTGTCAATTAATTAAGTGGGTATACTGCATGACATTCGCGTGAAAGGGTTATTAGTGGAGTGTATCATGCTTATGTCAATGTTAATATAGATGCATATCATATGAATTAATGAAAATACATCATTTTAGGGTATTATTCAGAGACGTAGCGAGCTTTAAAGGAGCAAGTGAAAGAAGGATGGTTATAGAAATTAAAATCACTGCTCCTAGCCGATATATTATGTACGAGGATGAGGCACATGAGGTACATTATAAGGAGGGTAATAAGGGGTATGGATAATTATATCCTCCTGTTTCATATTCAGGTATATATTCGTGTTGAAGACAAGTACAAAGGTCCATTGACACCGCACGAAATCAAAGATTTGGTGACTGACCTTTATTACAAGGCAAGACAGTTTTTTGGGTAGGAGGTCCAAGGTGTATTGTGTTGTCACGTGTAACAAAAAACCAATGAAGCACCTGGACCCTGATTCCACAATAGTAGTTGAACTACAGTTACACCTTGTGTTTTATAGTCTTGCTGACCAGCCCCTCGCGAAAAGGAGGGTCTGGCCAACATCCAACTCACTAGCTGCGACAGTGAAATGCGGAGATAGCCATAAAACTGCTTCTAGTCACACGAGAATCTCATGATAAATTCGCTGCCCCGCCTTTAGCTATAATAATAATTTTACTATTATTACACTGTGTTCTTTCATCACTTGTTTTCCCGGTTTAAATCACATGATAATTTTACTGCACTTAAATCTGATTGAGGCTCCACTATAGTGGGGCCTGTCACAGCTAGTGAGTTGGATGTTGACCAGACCCTTTTTCAGTAAGGGACTGGTCAGCGAGACTAGTGTTTTACAGCACAATTAAAATTGTATTATTGCCTTTTTTCAATTTTTAGCGTATCGCAGCAAAATCATTTGCTAGTACCAGTAGTACTTCTAATTATCCTTTGGAGGTGTGTCATACGGCCAGTAACCAAGAAGGCAAGCCATCTGCTAGTACCAGTAGTAGTTCCAATCATCCATCGGAGATATGTCACGAGGCCAGTAACCAAGAAGAGAAACCATCTGCTAGCACCAGTACTAGTTCCAATCATCCGTCGGAGATATGTCACGAGGCCAGTAACCAAGAAGAGAAACCATCTGCTAGCACCAGTACTAGTTCCAGTCATCCTTTGGAGGTGTGTCGTAAGGCCAGTAAGCAAGATGACAAATCATCCGCTAGCACTTGTAGTAATTCTAGCTATCCTGTAAAAATGCGTCGTAAGGCCAGTAAGCAAGGCAAAGATAAACCATCTGCTAGTACCAGTTTTAACTCCAGCCATGCTTTGGAGGTGTGTCACAAGGCCAGTAAGCAATATAATTACGACGTAACAAAAAGCAGTAACAGTGGTGGTAAGAGTTTAGCTTATGATGTTAACATTGAAGTAAACTCTAAACCACTGCCATCATCCACAACTACTGGGCCTATTACTGCTGCTACCAAAACTAGTGGGACTACTTTTAAACAGCTTGTTAAAAAACTGAATCCTTTCGGAAGTTCGAAATCCTCAAAAGAGCCTGATTCAAATACAGACGTTTCAAACAAGGGTGTGCATATTACAAGGAAAACTTATCGTTTAAGACGTAATAAGAAAAAGAAGAGCTTACAAGTCTCTCGTCAATCCCCATCCGATTGATACCAACCTACTGGTAGTCATGGCTACCATTAATGTACCAGACTAATAACGCTGGACAGTATCATCATCATGTATATTCATATTGTTATTGACTCAATTAACCTTCATTTTATTGTTCAGTATTTATTCACGATTCTTTTTTCAATTGACTAATCAAGTTAAATTTGCCTTTAAAAGCCTGAGTAAGAGCAGTAAACAGGCATTTGAGTAAGAGCAGTAAACAGGCATTTTCACCTTGCAGGTGCAACAAGTAATTATATTTAGCAAAAGGGATTCCCACATAGTACCCACCAGAGCATCAGCAAACCAGGGAATAATAAAATTGCAAAACCTTCAATTAAATTATTGACAGCTGTAAAAGCACAGAAGCCACATTAAATTGATAATGTCCTAAAGCAATTTGCGAAATGAAATGCTACTATGTAATTAGGTGTTTACTTATGTCCTAGGCCTATATATCTTGTTCACACCTACAGTGCGTAGTCATGACAACACAACAATACTAACACTTGCAAAATGCGTAATAATTATGGCAATTGGATGGCATGAGGTGAGACTCAGATCGTAGTCTCAACGATGATCAGATCTGTCATAAGACAAGTTTGATTATGATAATCATTAATAAAACCTTATTCATACTGTACAAGCAAAGCAGCAAACAATATTAACGAAATAAGGTAATAAAGCAACATAATATTCAGCAAAACATGTACATTTGAAAGATTGGTCTATTTTGAAAAAAAAGATTTCAGCTGACCAAGCAATTCTTTTGCTACATCTGTATTTGAATCAACTACATTTTCATGCTCACAGCTATTAAAATCATTAGAATTAATATCACTGCCATGGTAATACAGTTCCTCTGCATACGGAGGTTCATTCCAATTGCCTTTGGTTGTATTCCTGTTCCAGTTAACCCATGCTGTGTATCTCCAGTCAGGGACTCGAATAGAGTACCCCATGCAGGTCCTTTCATGTTTACTGTAATTTATACTACACGAATTATTGTCCCATTCGGGTAAACCAGTCCAATTGTACTTAGGACAACGATGGTACTGGCTGTAAGCTGCAGGTGTTTCATTGACTAGTTTACCAAATTCATATGCATCGAGAGTAGGGTTATCAAACAATTGCGCAAAACTTGTTCCTTCGATATCAAGTCCAGGTTTTGGAGCTCCAACTAACTCGGTAATTGTCTTATAGAGATCAACAAGTTCAACTAAAGCAAATGTGCTCTTACCTTGACTTTTCGGTTTCCATGGAGCTCTCATAATGAGTGGCACTCGAACAGCAAGCTCCCAATTCGTCATTTTGTGCCAAGAATCATGTTCACCTAATTGATATCCATGATCACCAAATAGCACAACAAGTGTGTCATTGGCTATACCCATGTCATCAAGAGCTGAAAGTACTCGACCAATTTGTGAATCGACCCATGAAACTGATGCCATGTAAGCGTGACGAACATCTTGTTGTATTTCAAATGGAAAAGGTGTAGGCATCGGTAAATAATCTGTTCCATTCAAAGCATGTACTCCTCGATTGAAAAAGGCAAGGTCTGGGCTGTTTTTA
This sequence comes from Chalinula nematifera, assembly GCA_036873525.1. Lineage (NCBI taxonomy): Eukaryota > Metazoa > Porifera > Demospongiae > Haplosclerida > Chalinidae > Chalinula > Chalinula nematifera. Next base: position 14,442 of record JAYJLX010007122.1, on the reverse strand, counting down.
GGTCTATTTCTGTATGTTACTGATGGTATATCACTGGATTTATACATGTCCCAGAATCTCTGTGGCATCATCCATGGATCATGGGGTCGCCTGAATCCAGCGGCTACAAACCATGGCTTATTAAGGCTATTGACGTATTTCAGAGTGTGAAGAGTGCTGTTGGCTAGCTGCCAGTCATAATGCCATTCATCAGGATACTTGGATTCATCCAATGGACACCATGTTGCAATCGCAGCAACACTACCCCCTACCTGTTCCTTACGCCATCGTGTATCATTTGGGCAGGGAGTTGATTTAAAAGGAAAATATGGTTTGTCTTGAGACCATGACTTAGGCTCATCCCAATTAGGAGGTTTGTTTGGGTGGTATGTTTTGCCTCCACCAAGTGTTGTGAATCCATTATTCTTAAAATGTTCAGGTAAAGATATCCAGTCAGGTCCTGTGATGCGAAAATGAGGGTTACCAAGGCTATCCCATACTTTGGTAGTGTCTGGCCGCTTTCCAGTCATGAAACTATTCCGTGATGGTACACAAAGAGCCGATTGACAGTATGCTCTCTGAAATACTAGACTTTCCTTCATAAGTTTGTTCAGATTGGGTGTTTGCATGTATTTCTGTTCATAGGCTTCGAATAGCTGTGGTCTAAGGTCATCAACTGGCATAAAAAGGACATTCTTCACGGCAGATGAGGCCGTCGATACAGCTATAATGAAGAGTAACAAAGCTAGAGGTACCATTTTTCAGCAAAAGGAAGGTGGGGCTCGTTGCAAAAAAGGTGTGGCAGATAATAATTATTATAATATTAATAATTATTAGACTAGACTTTAATATTTTTTATAACTAGAGTCTAGTAGACGTCTTTTTAGTTTACAGTAAAAAAACCATTCGCAGCATCAGTTATTTTTTCCAGATCTAAAGAAATTTCCCTTGAAGATGGTGCTTTAGATTCGTTTGGGCACAAACAAGACTGAACTCCACACTTGCTTGATTGACCTTTTCATTAATTTCAATTAGATCTAGTTAAGAGCTAGAGACATTATTCGCTATGCGGCAACGCCCATATTCCACGCCCAGTCTAATATTTGCATCTTTATCAGCAAGAGAAAGGTTTTTTCAACCTTTGTGGCTGACCTGACTCTACCGATGGCGTCGAAAAGGAACAATAAAAGGGCTGTAGCTGACATAGATCAATATTTGTATCAATTTAGGCTAATTCTAGTTGGGGACTCTCATGTCGGTAAATCGTGTCTTCTGAGAAGATTTAAAGAAGGAAGATTCATCGAATTCAATGACCCAACGGTTGGAGTGGATTTTCACACCAACATGATCCGTGTGGATGGCTGTACGTTGAAGCTTCAGCTATGGGACACAGCTGGCCATGAAAGATTTAGAGCAATAACGAGGTCATACTACAGAAATGCAGTTGGAGTCCTCTTAGTATTTGATGTTACAGATCACGACAGCTTTAGAAAACTACCAGAATGGATTGATGATATTTTACAGTCGTCTAAACCGAACTCACCAATATTTGTACTTGTTGGTAACAAATCAGATTTAGATGATAAAAGACAGGTATTGGCCAGGGATGCTGAAGAGTTTGCCAAGATGCACACAATGCATTATATAGAGACATCAGCTCGCACAGGGAGTAATACTGACAAGGTTTTTAATGTGTTAGCTAAACAAATATATGAGTCAATACAGAGTGGTGGTATACAGGTAGGCGGAGGATGGGATGGTGTAAAGGAAGGGAACGAACTCCCAACCAATAAACAATCCAATATTAGTTTAGAAGGTAGCAACGAAGGAAAGCCAACCACTGGAAACGGTGGCTGCCCTTGTTAATAATTTTTTTTTATAATTGTGTATTAACTATAATTATTAGTAATTTATTATCATTATTTTATTGTTCGTGTTATTATGAAGTATAACATATGTAATATATATACGTCGCGAGTGTAAGGGTGAAGCATATACAAATGTATCAAACTAAACTGCGTACTGTTTACTTTTTGTATATTTCTATTTCAAACAATCGTACTATTGTACTATATGAGGCAGGCTAGGGAAAAGTTTTTATGTATTGCTAATGCAAGAAAAAAATAATTTAATAGAACCTACTAGATCATAAGGTTGATTAAGCCACACCGGGAACCACAGGCCAAGAGTCTATTGAATATGTAAATAGGATTTGTAATGTGCTCCTAAAAAAGGTGGTTTTGTATATAAACCAAGAGTATCCATTAGAGATAACAGATCCCACAAATACTCTGTACTGTAGAGGGGATATACGGCCAACAGAGTCATACATTGAAGTGATAACGTATAAAGGAATTAATGATCATAAAGACTATCTAATCTACATAATCTAGTACAACTATTGTTCAAAAAACTAGTTGTACTACATAAAGGTCATACTTACAAATTTACTCAATCCCAATCGAGTATAAGTATGCGCTAAACTTAATTACACTCAGAAGCAATAGCCAAGACATGTATAGAACCAAGAGGTAAGTAGGGTTTAATTATAGCAAGAGGAGGCACAGAGTAATCTCTGATATTCGACAGGAGACTTTTCTTAAACTCTTTTAATATGTAAGTAAACTCCATGTAGCAAACCATGGATAAGGTAAAGGAAATACAATGCTGCCATGGTCACTGATTAGCCTGCACGTATCATTATTTTGAATGTAATTGTTGCTGAGTTGAGGATTTACTCATTATAGTAATTGACATTAATTGCATAATGCCTGTAATTGTCATTCATATGGATTAAGTGCAAAGGCATTAATATTATTATTGAACTTGAGATAAAATTTTAATTAGCAAACTCTCACTCAACGTGACCAAATTTAATTCAGTTAAAGTGGTTGGTTAATTGGAATGGCCTATTGATCTGTTAATAATCAATTGACAATGTATAGCTCAGAGGTCATTACAAAAACCGAGTCCCAGACAGAAACTATACTGGGCTAAAGATGACAGAAGGGAATGAAGATTTTTGAGTGCATGTGTTCCATTAAAAGCTAAAGGTACTTTGACTAAATTAGATACTGTGTAATAACACATAATAGCGATTGATTTAATCAATAGAATCAGTTTGTCGGCAATTAAGGAAACAAATCTACTGGAAAAGGATGAAGAAACAAAGATCATGAAAATTTAGGTACAGTACAATGTATTATACCAATTCAATGCTCGCAGTTAGGGTATGTACATGTGATAAGGGTATACATGTACATGCAATAAAGGTATAAAATACACATGTATGTTTCATAGTTTGAACTGTGAAATAAAAATGCATAGCAAGAAAGTTGTAATCTAAGAAAGAATTAATAAAACGAAATTTATCACAGTGTCATAACGAGGTACTATAGCGCATGTATTAACACGTACCAAGTTAAGTATTGCAAGTCCTTGTTGTCAAGTGCGGCATATACTTTCGTCTTCAGTAACAAGAGACATGACAGCCACCTCCTGTAAGATACGTCAGCAATGAGCAATCTAAGCATGATTTAGAGTAGATCTACATAATCGTAAAAAAACTCACTGCACCCTTTCCTCCATATGAGATACCACTAGTTGTATTGGCCATTTTAGCAATGATCATCAGTTTTGCTTGTGCAAGTCATAATATAATAATGTACTTATAATACAGTCATCAAGTTTTTCAGGAAACCTATGAGGCTCTAGTTAATATAGTTTGTTTATTTGTTCACACTTACTTGTTCTATCTTACTATTAATTGAATAATAATATTAGTTATGCATGGGTGTGGCTCATTAGTTGTGATAGGCTAGCTAGGCGTATGTCATCATTATGGTATCATTCCTACAGGACAAGGCTCAATTCGCCAGTTTTAATATCAGTAATATCATATAATCCATTAATATTATTTGACTATTCTATTCACTAATATGAAACATTAATAATTGTTATGCATGCAGCGGCATTGCAGCCTCTTGCATTTTTCAGGCCATGTTTTTCCAGCTCATTTTCTAACAGGGTTTTCAACCAAATCAGCCTGGTTTAAAGCTCATTTTCCAGTATATTAAAGGGATCTTATTTCAGACTGAACAAAATACAGCATATCTGCTAAATCTAGTCTATGGTAGTAAAAGTTACTATAAAAAATGTACACAATATAGAAGTTAGTATGCGTACACATTCTTTGACAATGCATGCAGCAAGAAGGGAGGGAGGAAGGATAGAGAGAATTAACATTGAGTTCTAATGAACTCAGTTACAATATAGGAGTTCAAACACTAACCCCCTGCCACAATTATGGTCGACTTCTTGTGGTTGTGGGTACTGGGTAGGCGTGTCGTCAACATGGTGAATTTCACAAACGTGTGCTTGTGTTTGTGTGTTGCTACAGTTCTTTGTATTGTTGATGAATCACAATCATTGCTGTGCTACACAAGACCATGTTTCCGCTCTCCGAACGATTTGTGTTTAAAGCAGTGTCCGCAATCATCGGATATATGCACAAAGCAAGTTTCAATAAGCAACACTGGGCAGCACACAGTGACACAGGCCTCGTGTTCCAGCAGCTTCGTCATACCAGACCTTGTACCGGACCCAGGCGACTCAATAACAGACGATGGTGGATACAGTGGTGACTCACCAGACCTTGTACCGCACCCAGGCGACTCAATAACAGACGATGGTGGATACAGTGGTGACTCGCCTATAATAGATACAGTACACTGCAACAGTGAGCCTCGTCGTTGTGATAACCGCAATTCAACATACTATGAGTGGTGTTGCTGTACCACAGATTATTGTAATGGCTGGTTCGATGATGCTATCATGCTCTATCCACTGCTCTCACTGCCCAGATTGCTTCCCTTGTTGCCTTCACATTCTTTACTGCAAGGTACATTTCCGTTTCATATTTACTTGTTTCAGTGTCATTAGTCTGACTGGCCAGACCCTTCATTTATGAGGAATGGTCTGAACACACACCTACACTTCGGTTTGGCTGCCGAAATTTAACATATTGATGTGGCTGGAAATAATTATGCAATCACTGCATGACCAAAGCACAAGAAAATTTTACGCGATTGAATGCAAGACATGTACATGTGTGGAATAATCTAATTAGCTTAAAAGTATACGTTTGCTTCCAGAACCTTGGCTTCTTTCTCATATACCGTAAACGTTGAAATTTTCAAGTGGCTTTTATTTCACTAAAAATGATGTTTGAGTAGTATAGAAAATATTTGCGGGATTAAATTTTGCGAAAATGTTCAATAGTGAACTATTAACCACATGAAATTATGAACTACATGCATGTAACTAAAGATTATTAATTATTAAAACATATATAGTTACAATAAAACAATATTTCACGAGTAAAAATTTCACGATTTTGGTTCAATAGCGAATATAGCGAAAATTAATACACTGTGAAAATTTCAACGTTTACAGTACAAAGGGTACATGTGGCTAAAGAAATTTAATATTGATCCTTTTTTTTTCTTTTTTAATTTTTTTGCAGATCCAAATGTGTTAAATTGTGAGGAATATATCTGTAGTGGAAATGCGTCATACCCACATTGTAGTCATACCTATACTTCGTGCGGCCCTCGTACCTCTAATCATGACTATTGCATGTCTCTGTATCAATATGACTCAATAGGTCTTCTAGTACCTGTTTATAAGGGATGCGTATATCAGTTGTCAGTTGGTAGTGATGTAACGATACAGCAAGATACCTGTCATATTGATAATCCCCTAATTCCATTTCCATATCGTGGAGTTTTGTTCTCATGCTATTGTAGTGGGAACTATTGCAACCAGAACAACACTTTTACTCATGTTATTAAACTACCCACATATGGTAAGGTGAAAAGTACTGTCATTATGAACATTGTATAGTTTACTTTATTTATTCAACAGGAAGACGAGAATGCCGTAAGAAAGGTTGTCAGTACGATTGCCGTATCATTCACAATAAACCAGTATGCCAGTGTCCGATTGGGTATGAGCTTGAAGATGAAACGCATTGCAAAGGTTTGTACAGGCTTATAGAAATCATCGATGTGAATCGACATAGGCTGAGTCACACTGTAAACTTAGCGTGCACATAATGTATGCAAAACAATAGCATAACACAGAAGAATACGAATTGTTATAATGTGATGTTTAAGGTTCAATTCTTATGTCACATCACGTTATTGATTTTTATAGTCATCCCATGTATTCACATATTTGTTGTTTTACGTTTATAGTGTGAATCAGCCTTTAGTTTGTGCCCTGCAAAAGAATTGCTGTGTGGTTTACTAAAATTTGTGATTGTCTTGAATAATAATGGTGGTACTAATTAATGTTTTGTCTTGCTCCACTTAAGGAAGAGAATCATTCACTAGTTGTTATAATTATTATAATAGATATAAATGAATGTACTAGAAACCACAGTATATGTCAACAGAAGTGTGTTAATACTGAGGGAAGTTATAACTGTACCTGTTATGCTGGATTTGCTTACGATGCTGAACATGGAACTTGTGAAAGTGAGTAAAATCATTAATTTTGAATCATACTTGAGTGTTTAGAAAAAGGAGGTGTTGATTGCTTATAAATATGTGTGCTTATATTCGAATCCCGCCTACATTTAAATTTTGACAATACTTTGGCAATTCTACATGTAGTCAATTGCTATAAAGTAGCATACCAGGGAATAATTTACTTTTCTAAATTTGATTAGCAACTTTGAATCACAAGCAAAGTAGTCAACTATACCATGTGAAGAAAATTAATTACTACACCACTCATTTTTGCATAGCAATACGCCCTAAACTGCGTAGCAAACTGCTATGGCAATCCCGTTAATTATTCCCTGTAGCATACCATCTTTCCTTAATCCTTCAAATATAGCCACATAAAAAGACTATTAATTTTATCTAAACTTATTACGGGATGATTAAGTGATCTGTCAAGTTGGAGACCAGAGTTTAATTGATCCTTGAGCAGACTTTTTTCCTCAGAGCCAAAACATTTTTATTATTAATTTTATAACAAATAAATTTTTTTACAGTTTTTTTTTTTAAATCGACACAGAGAACCAGTCATAAGCATTTACTTGTAAATGAGTCGTGTGTGTTAGTCAACTGTTGGCATATGTTGTTTTCCTTTAATTATAGGTATTGAAGGTGTTTTCTGTTGGAGTAAGCTTTGCTCCACTTGTGGTCCTCTCATCCGCCACCATTGCTCTAATTCTATTGTATGTGTAGACAAAACATATTAATGCCATTAATGTTAATGTATGTTTTGTTGTATAGGTGATACCCTCCGAGTACAATGCACTTGAGAACCAATTCTGTGTTGCTTTGTATGAATACAACACTATACGAGACCGCTGGAGACCACTGCAACAATCATGTTTTGCATGTATGTTATTAAATGTGTACCTTCATTATGCCTCATTAATGAGCTAAATTATATACACATGTAGCCATCACAGGCAAAGATCTTGATTGTCTAAAAAAAACCAAATGTGAATTTGATAAATTGGTGTTTAACAATACGTGGTCACTGACATACAGATGCTGCTGTCGAAAGGACTATTGTAATAATCCCTCTATCCCACCAGAGGGTTTTGATAGGAATATGTTATCATCTGCCATTAATCCAGCCATCACTGAGAGTATTGTAAGCAGTGTTACTGCTGTTCGTTCATCAAGTATGTGTACATAATGTGTCTGAGTAACTGTTATTGTTGTATATTGTAATGTATAGGTACTTCCACTTCTCCAGTAGACAATAATACAGTGATATTAGTGGGTTCAGTTGGAGGAGTACTATGTACTTTACTACTAATATGTATAGTCATTGGTGCTGGGGTACTAGTATATTTCCGGAGGCGTTGGTCAATACCAAAACCAGTGTTTGAGGAGCTACTGTATAAAGGTATCAATACTGAACTATACATTGCTGAAGTTAACAGAACACCGAAGTTGATTAAATTGTTTAATACCACGGAATCCTGGGAATGGGAAACCACTCTGTTACATACTCTTATTAACTCAAAAGGGAATAAGTCGTGTTTCATTCTTTTTAACGAGTCCTGTAAATGCCTTTATGGAGAGCATGTTATAGGAAGTTTAATAGGTCCCCAAAGGAAATTGTTGAAAACGTCTCTTCGAGGGTTTTTAAAGAAGGAATCTTTGACAATTGATCAAATGAGAGTGTTGATACGCAGTGTAATGGAAGGGTTGGCATACCTTCATCATAGTGTGGGCGTGGAACAGATAATTCACCGATTTATTAACAGTAAAAGTTACATGGTGACGAGTAATGGCTGTTCTTGTGTATTAGTTGATCTGGAACACGCAACTTTAGCCAACACTGCCTCAATGGATCAAGTAAGTGATGCAGTACTATTACAATAAAATTATAATCGTTATGAATTGTATATGTGTAGGTTAATGAAACACGTTACCTATCTCCAGAAGCACTACACTACCAACACGAGGATGGCAGTAATAGAGTACCGTTTGATTTATCCAAATGTGATGTGTATGCGTTAGGTCTAGTGGCATGGGAAATAATGTCTAGATTAGTGTTGGATGATGAAGGTAACTCATTAATTTCTACTCGCAATTACAACAGCTTTAATTGGCATAATTTTTTAACTTTAAATTTGAGTACTGTTTTAATGTGTTTATAAGTCCATGTAGCATGCTAAACCTTTCAGAATTTGAACAGACGTACGTGTAGCATCAATACGCATATGTTAATGTGTACAAGGTTAACTGTTATCCTTCATTGCATCTTATATGCAAAAAAAAAAATAGCAATCAGCCCTTACCCTTAATTTTTGAGTTCATAATTCTTCATTGCCAAAAAAATGTTTCTTGTGTAAAAACTGCACATGTGAGTGTATATGTATATTTTTAGAGTTCAATGAGAATTTCAAACTACCATTTTTCGAGTATGTTCCAAAACTAAAGCCTACTACTGAAGATATGAGAAGAGTAGTAGTCACTGATATGCTTACTCCAACATTTCATCCTAAGTTTATGACACAGGTATACCTTTATGAAAAACAAAGTAAGCATCACAATTAAATTTCTCTTATAATTTACTTTAGAGAGATACTGCTTTGTTAGTTGAAGTCATCAAAACATGCTGGTATCATAATCCTATTGCTCGTCCTACTATGAAATCACTTATTCAACAAACCGACAGAATATTCAATTTTGCTGAGCCAAAACAGTCAGTTACAGCTATTAATATTGCCAATTTTCCAGACAGCAGTGAGGAAGGAGCCGTTTCGGGTGATCTTCAGCATGGAAGATTAGCCATTAAACACACTGGTATTGAGCTAACTGAACACATGGATCACCAATCATCACAACAAATACAAGTAGCAGAAACCAGTGTATAAATATCTTATATAAATTGGATACTTTTTCAAATAGTCATTTCATTTGTAATCAACTACTGCAGTCATTAATCACTCTTGTGTAATCATGCAACTACTGTGTGTAATCAATTACCAACTATATTCTTGTGTTATCAACTTATTGCATTTTTAATTTGTATTAATAATTGGGTTCCAACAATACACTTCAATACTTCAACACATACAAACACTAAATAAATGTTATTCAAATTTTTTACAATTTTTTTCGCATCACAAACAAAATGAACACGTATAATACAACAAGTGACAGTATAATACATTGGCAAACATTGGGAACCTACATTGTAAATAGACATGTTACAAGGTTTTACTAACAAATGTAGAAACACAACAGTCTTCATATACATAACAATGTACATACATTCAGATTTGTTCACGTGGGGGAATACAGCTGTGTTTGATATTGTAGTGATCAATCCATTCCTAAAGATTTCAGTAATCACGATAGAAAGTGATTCTGAAAATCATCATACCTTCCACTTGTCCATGCTTACAGATACAATTGATTGACAATTAGTTCTTTTGGTGGTTTGCCCTGCCTCATCAACATCACTTGCTGAAATCAAAGGACTGTTATAATAATCATGCACCTCACAGTTTTTAAAATCAATAAACTCTTACGTATAAACACATAAGGATCGCCATCATGTCCTCTCTGGATACCAGCCCTGCCCTCCTACAGTATGTACAATATAACACAGCAGCTACTAGGCTCGTTGCTCCTACAATAAGATAATAATGGCTACCTTGACAAGAAAGGAATAATGAAAGATATTCTCCACAGTGCGATGAAAGCTACTTGGATCTACCAAGAACTTGTGATATTCCATTGTGCCAAACTGCTGCGAAACTAATTTGAGGTGGTGAAAAATATGCTTAACATCCTTTGTTGTACTCTCCTCCTCCTGATCAAACTCGTGTATTTCCTTAGCTGTCTCAATAGCTGATGCTCTATTGGATCTGGAACCAGCGCGACGTACAATCTGTCGAACAGGGACGGTTTCAAGAGCTCCATAACTGTAACAACAAAATTAATAAAGGTATGACATAAAATTAGATTTGAAAATTGTCAAATGCAAAATGAATGAACAGGTGGGGACTACCATCACAGGTATGTATATACCATTTCTCACTATCAACGGCAATCTCCTAGTAACTTTGTCCCATTTCAGTGTTATAACTAAGCTTTACTTACAGCTGGAAGCATACAAAAGCAAGGAATGAGCTTTTTAAAAACTGTTCTAGCATTAACAACAAAACGTGCTCATCGTATACAGTAAATATATCCAGTGGGCGTGACAGGGAATATACTATTTAAGGGTAGAACATACTATATCTTCATTACCCTTGAGTTTTGTAAAGGTGCTATTCAAAGGTAGATATTATTCCATGTGTGGATACTTATAGCGGAAATATGATATACATTTTTTTGCTATAGGCCTTGTATTTAAGTATGGGTAAATTAGGCATTTTCAAGTAAATAAACCAGCATACATTGGAAAAGATTCTGCTGTGACATCACACATGAGCGTACCCCACACAGGAAGTAAATTTAATTCATGGAGAATTTAAATTTTATTTTATTGTATATTGCAACCCATATTATCACTAGCTAATAATCTTTGAGCAATAATTTTTACACACCAATGCTTCTGTTCATAATGCCTATAAATATTTTTTTTGATGAGAGCTACCCTATTAAACATTGTAACAATACCTAAACTCAATGGAAGGAGCAACATGAAATGCCTTCATTGCTCTCTGACCCAAACTAGTCCAATCCAGAATGATGTCTTCCTCACCACTGTTCAACCGACCACCCATGAATGTGATCTGTAATCAAAAATATCATGAATCTAAACACCATACAAGAACACTGCCCACCCAAGTGAACAAAATGGCAATCACAAAAATAGGGTTTCATTTGGCAAACATAACACAAATACCGTGTACAGAGAGAGAAACTGTAACTATTAACAGAGCAATTTTTCTAGGTTTTCTGTTCCATACATCAACAATAACATTTACTTGTCAGTGTCTCTGGTGTTTCAATAGCGATTTTCAAGAGGTGTTACAAACCTGTTATGATCAATCTCAAACTATCAAATTTAATCCACAACCCCACAAAGATTGCCCTCCCTTACATCGTTTCTCCCCCCCCCCCCCCCCCCCTTGCCAGTATTCTAGATGAAACCATGAAAATATAATACTCAATACCGTACTTTGAATTTATTTTCAGTCATAAAATTTGTGTGTATTGTGTAATTTCTTTTTTGTTTTCAGTTTGTTACAATAAGTACATGGTGTAACTCTTTACCCACACTTCAATGTTAGTGATTAAAAAAGATGTATGTATAAAATGTAAACTAATACATTGCTAATGGGATATTAAATGTGGGGGCTTTACAAAAAAAAAAACAGGGTGTGGTCATTTTCCTACGACATTTTCTGGAGAACACTCTTTTAAAACAACAATAAAACAGCCTCTGAGCATACAGTACATTGCACACCGTCTAATAAACAATCAAATTTACCAGCTTCTCTTTGTATCTAGTTAAATCAAAATTGAACAGCTCTCCTCTAGTAGCCTGTGATTGCCGATAAGCAATTTCTGACAGCTGCCTAAAGTTTTCTGAGTCAATAGCTGCTTCTCTGGTCGATACAACTACAATATACCATGCAAAATATAAATAAATGGAGGGGAAGGGGGGGGGGGGGGGAGGGAGGGAGGGAGGGGAGGTTGCTACTCTGTGGATGGGGGCCCACAAATTTGCAATGAGGAATGGTACGGGAAATTATTTTTGATGATGTAAGCAATCTAACTTGCACCATGAAAAGGTAACAGAAACATTGCTGATGAACTAATGAGTATACATGCTGCCAAACCTCTCCTTATTGTGAATGGGTGGGTCTTAAATACAATAAAAACTAAAAAAAAAAATATTAAAACTCACCTCGCCGATATAATTTATCACCAGATTTTATTTTCTTCTTCAATTCATCTGGCATTGTAATCTCATCACGATGACCTAAAATATGAGTTAATAATAGCCATTTAAAAATCTGCACAATGATCGAGGACAAAACACTTACGATGGGTGTCAACTGATTCGTTTCTCAACTCTGTCCTCAATCTTCTACGCACATCAGGATCCCACTGATCATCCTGCATTTCTCTGGCCATTTCTAAAAAAGATAAAAGTTTATCGACCAGATACCATTCCCACCAATCAATTCAATCCGAGTGCTCGGCACTGCTCACTGATTTCAGACTTTCACAGTGCTGTCAGTGCATTCGGTCCCAAACTTCCAATATTATATCAGCTGTATCCAGAGGAGGTAGGACGCAATTAACCTTAAGCCACTAATTGTGAACTTTTAATTGCATTCTTCTACACTCACGTGATCCAAACTAGACTTGAATCTACATGTGTGAGTCACGTGAGTGTAGAAGAATGCAATTAAAAGTTCACTCTGAGCTGTATCTATCATGCGCGCACCGCACCACGTGCATCGGAGGTGGAGTCTCGATTCCTGACACCGCCTTTTTTTTTTTTTTTGTAATCAAAGCTATGATCAAAGCTAGCTAGCCGATGCCGAGTAAGTAACGTAAGCCAACCATGGATGAGAGCATGGATGTAGCAAAGACGTTGCTCAAGAGAGCTGTAGAGTTTGATAGCGCCTTAAGGTATTCAGAAGCATTGATATGTTACGAAGAAGGTATACAGAATCTATTGAAGGTGATGAAAAAGCCGTAAGTCAATTATCTAAGGTGGATTAAAGTAGTATGTACGTATCACGTTGATTTGCTCATTAGTATTCATTGGCAATTATTGTGCAATATAAAATTAATAATTATAATTAATTTACCTTCTTAGTAATGTATAGGGCATTCGCACGGAAGTATTGCATGGGCGTTTTACATCCTTTTGGGCAGTTCGACAGCCATGTTGGTTCCTAGAATTGGCTAGAAATGTATGGAGTAGATAGGACTGGAGACCGACAAACGATTATTACATATGAAATATGCGAATATTTCCCACGAAAATAACAGGTTTGTAAATGTTTTGTGGAATATTTTAACATACTTATTGCGCTACCACTGATTCAGCGTAGTTTTCGAAAGCCTCATAGAAGCTCCGTCTCTTTGAGAACCAACATGGCGGCCGTTTTGTGGGGTTTACGGGATTTTTTGAAAATATACCGATGTGACCGTGCAATTTTTACTTCCGTGCAAATGCCCTGTTGAGTATGGCAGTGCATGGGTAGTGTATAATCTTAACCAATGAATTTAGGTGATTATCTAATGAGCAAATGCTCAACTCAATGTGAACAGACTTTAAATAGACTGTTTGCATGTGATGTCACAAACATGTTTTTAGTAATCAGGACGCAGCGGCCATGCCCCACTTTCCATTGCTGTATGAGTAGCAGAATAATAGTTTATACTTGCATATATATATATATATATATATATATATATATATATACGGGCATGAGTGATATATCAGATATATAAAAGCCGAGCCCGAGGGGCGTAGCCCCGAGGGCGAGGTTTTATATATCTGATATATCACGAGTGCACGTTTTATAGCCAATATATTTCATTATAAAGACACACTACGCATGCGCGTGCAATAAATGGGCGTTAGCCAAAAGCTTGAAGCAATGGCCACATTATTTTGTTGACTCGTTCGTCTTCTGTTTATCATCTTTGTTTTGTTGTCCTTTCCGCTCGCTTATGGAGAAAATAAAGACACCTGTTCCTAAGAAGTTCCTGAAGTAAGCAGAAAATGGGCGCTGATAAATTTATATTCTGTGTTCGCTACCGTTGGCTGTCGATCAAGGTACGCAACTCAAATGGTGTTTTTTGGCCAGAGGAGAATTCTTAAATCGCTTTTCTTCACCTTGGATCGTTTTGTAAGTGGATATGCTTAACTTGTTTGTAGATTTGTCTTCGAAGTGTGTTAGCCACAGCACGGGTATATATCAAACATCAAAGAGTTATA
>JAYJLX010006900.1:0-18289 GCA_036873525.1 Chalinula nematifera | reverse complement strand
TCTATTTTTAGCTCCTCGACCGGAAGCTCGTACGGATAAATCCGATAGAGCACTCAGACCCGTGCTTTAACTATTACTTACAGTGTAAGACTACTATTGTCACAAAAAACACAACTCACCGAGAGGGGACGTCACCGAGACGAGTCACTTTAATGAGTAACATTATACAATAAAATACAAACGTCAGTGATTATAGACAGTAGGTTGTTCAGTATACACAAACCTAGGGAATGATTGTACACAGCTGATTATTTCGCATCCAGGTAATGATTATACACAGTGGGTTACAGAAATGTTCAACAACGATTATACACTATTCACTAGTTAAATATACAATGTTCGGCAATGATTACACACAGTGGGTTATTGAAAGTAACAAAGCATAACTGTACGTAACTCGGTAGGTAATGATTATACACAGGGGGATATTTACTAGTTGTATATAGTCAATAGTTACACAAAATCAAGCATAAAAAATGTTGGGAAACAGAATTAACATTCACAAGTTATGCTAAACTATTATACTAATAATTATTGTAATGACAAAAACGACTTACCGAGAGGGGACTTAACCGAGACAACTCACTTACACAATACATGATTATACACACTGGTTACTTAGTATTTAAATACACAAATCTAGGCAATGATAATACACAGTGGGTTATTCTGTAGTGAAATACAACAGGCAATGATTATACACAGGGGGTTATCCAAAGATAGTCACTTTAATAAAGCACAACTCCAGGTAACTCAGACTACAGTGAATCATTATACACACTAACTTATAATCAAGCATAAAAAATTTG
The DNA here is from genome assembly GCA_036873525.1 of Chalinula nematifera. Lineage (NCBI taxonomy): Eukaryota > Metazoa > Porifera > Demospongiae > Haplosclerida > Chalinidae > Chalinula > Chalinula nematifera. The sequence goes on along the minus strand of JAYJLX010006900.1, from coordinate 17,480 downwards.
GGCAACAAAATAAATTATTCACAAGTTCCATTACAGTGTATTGTGAAGCAAAAACAACAAATTGGGAGAGGATTTTACCAAGATGACTCATTTCAATAACAAACACAACATAATAAAATACAAACGTCAATGATTGTACAAAGTGGGTTACTAAGTAGTTAAATACAGAAGTCCAGGCAATGATTATATACAGCAGTATGGACAAATCTTCGGCAATGATTATACACTAGCAGTAATTAACTAGTTTTATATAGTGAATAATTATATAAACTAACTTATAGTCAATCATAAAAAAAAATTGGGCAACGGATTGAATTTTCAGAAGTCACGTTACAGTGTAAGATGAATATTGTCACGAAAAACACTACTCACCGAGAGCGGAATTCAACTTCGAAGAGGAACACTACATAAAAAAATACCAACGTCAATGATTAGACACAGTAGTTTATTGAGTACACAAATCTAGGCAATGATTATACACAGTGTGTTATTCAGTAGTTAATCACTAGTTTTATATAGTCAATAATTGATTACTATTTGCAGTATATGGGTTATAGCACCCTTATGATACCACAAATAGGCGGGTTATAAGTATTATGTAATATACCGGCATGTTATTAACCTTAAACCCTGCGGTATGTGATGTTTTAATTATGTAACAGTGACATAATTATATCTATTGTGTCGATTGATATTGTATCACCACACTGATCTTTATCAGTGTCATATCTGCTGTTTATACTATTTCAGAACTAAACAGCTCAGCTTCATTTTATGAAGGAAATGATTAGGATATATTCTTTGACCAATCGGATGAATCTATGAATGATTTACTTCCCTTTGACCAAAGTGAATCTGTAAGCACACATGCCAATCATTCACTATATAATTATGTTAAACACATACAGGATGCTGTGGCTATACGAAATTTAGATATGAGATGCAATGCTTTATTTTAAATACTCGTGATGGCTGTAGTATTACACAAAATTGTATGAACAGTATTTTGTCTCAAGTGTCATTATTACATCAGCAGAATTTAAGCTTGATTTGCCAAAGGGCTGTTCCCATACCTCCGGCCATTTTGAAAAACCATCAACTATCACAAAATTCTTTCCCAAGAATGGTCCAACGAAATCAACATGTATGCGACTCCACGCTCGTGTTAGCCAATTCCATGGATGTAGGTGAGTATTTGGTGAGACTGATTTGACTTTAACACATTCGCTACAGGATTTTACCAGCTGCTCAATCTGTTGATCTAACTCTGGCCACCATACCAGGTTAGGGCTTTCATTTTAGCCATCCCCTGATGCCCTATGTGCAAATCCTGTAAAACCTGGTCTCCGCAATGTCAGTGGTACTACGACTCTTGATCCTAACAAAATGCAATCAGCTTCCACTGTCAGCTCGTTTCTACGTCTTCACCACAGTTTGAGATCTTCACCTTGATCCTTCTCTCTTAATGACCACCCCATCTTAATGAGATATAACACCTTCGATAATACTGGATCTGCCCTCGTAGCCCTCTTAATCTAAACATGTGTTGAAGGGAGAGCAGACATTGTCTATATATTGAAACGAGTAGCAATATCTGGTTCTACCTTTGAGGGTAGAAGTATCTACGGGAAGCCTTGATAACCCATCAGCATTTGCGTGAGCTTCTGTACTTCTGTACACTATATTAAAGGAATAACCAGATAACAATATGGCCCAACGCTACACCCATGCTGCTGCTAATGTAGGAACTCGTGATTTGGGTCCAAATATAGTAGTCAGAGTCTGTTATAAGCGTGAAGTTCCTCCCGTAAAGATACTGATGATATTTTTTAATTCCAAACACTATGGATAACGCCTCTTTCTCTAACTGTGCATAATTCTTTTCAGTATGTGTCAAACTTCTTGAGGCGTAGGCTATAGGGTGTTCGGATCCATCGCTACATTTATGTGACAGTACTGCCTCTACCCCATATGACGAGGCATCAGTAGCTAGTATTAACGAAGTCAATGTTTTAAAACTGGGGCAGATATCAATAATGCTTTAGCTTGTTCTACAGCCTTAGTACAAGCCTTAGTACAAGCCTTAGACCACACCCATCTTACTCTCTTTTCTAACAAACTAGTGCTAATATGGATGATAAATTTGGGATAAATCGTCTATAATAATTTAGCAAACCAAAAAAGGAACGCAATTCTTGTACATTGGTAGGCAAAGGGGCTTGACTAATAGCTTGAACTTTGTCATGTACTGTACTCAACCCTTCCTGACTTATTAGGTATCCCGAATATCTAATTTGCTTACTGAAAAATTGGCATTTCTCCTTTTTGACTCTTGCCCCATGATTTTGTAGTCGTTGCAGTACTTCTTCAAAATTCCTCATTTGCTCCTCCTTTGTAGCTCCTGTGACAATGATGTCATCATGCTACATGTTCCATGCCTGCCAATATCGAGTCCATCGTTCGTTAAAATATAGCTGGTACCGAGGCAACGCCAAATGGTAACCATGTATATCGGTATAGCCCCTTGTGTGTATTTGTTGTGAGATACTCCCTTGACGATTCATCCAGGATTAGTTGCTGATAAGCACTAGAAAGGTCAATTTTTGAAAACAATTTTCTTCCAGCTCCTTCTGGGGGATGTGTATCAATGTCAAGCACTGGGTTTATCGTGACCTTATAATTTCCACAGACTTCCTTCTTGGGTACTACTACAATTCGGGCTGCCTATCTGCTGTGTGTTACCTTCTCCAGAATTCCCAATGATTCCAAACGCTGGAGTTCTTGCTCTACTGTTTAAGGACAAACAGTACTGAGCGAGGTCTGTGAAACTTGGGACTTGCTCCATCCTTAACCAATAATCTTGCTGGATACCCTTTGATGATTCCTGGTTTATCGTCAAAAACTTCTGAATATTTTCTTACAATTCTGTCCAGCACTCTCAAATTTTCTTCTTCTACTCGTACATTAAAAATGGTTTTCCAGTCCAATCGAACAACCTTTAACAAATCTCGACCAATGAGACATGGATACCTACCCTTCGCTACATATGTTTCTATCCGCTTCTCTTCTTGATCTCTATATTTCACATTTACTGTAACTTTACCCAACAACTCTATCTTCTCTTTTGTGTAAGTAGTCAAGGTGACGTTAGTGTCCTGCAACTCCACTCCTAAGGACCTGTACTCCTCCGAAATAAGCGATACTGCTGCTCCTGTGTCAACAATCATTTTAACTGGTTTCCCATTCAACCGAACTGTTACTTCTATTGGGGGAAATCACGGAACGTTCACAGCATTAACACTAAATAACCCCAATTCATCTTCCTCATCTTCTTGGTCACATGGTTTACTGTCATCGAAATCGTTTGGCATCTGAACCATCTGTTGACGAACACGACGACCTTGTCCTGGTTTTGTCTGTGTGCTATGTGATTTACAAACAGATGAAACGTGACCCAATTTGCCACATTTAAAACATTTTACAGCCCTGAGCTAGGTCGATGACCTGGTTTTCCACAGCGATAAGATACTGACGCTAGTTTGTCCACTACCATCTCTGCTGTTTCCAATTTTGGTGTCGGTCCCAAACCTTTTCTTGTGATTTCTTTTCAATAGCCTCATGGCTTGCTGCCACCTGAATTGCTTGCTTACGAGTCAAATCCTTCATACTCAGCAGCTTTTTCTGAGCACTTTCCATTGACGCCTTCAACCCACACACAAACCATGCTTCCTCTAACTGTGTTCCGAATTCACAGTGGGTTGCCAACTTACGCAGCCGGGCAAGCTACTCTTCAGCGTGGTTCATAGTGCTTCTGAAGCGTCTCCAATATTTCATCAATAGATTTTGAGGTAGGTTTTGCCGGGGCTAAAAAATCGTGTAACAAGGTGTAGTTCTTCGGCCCAATCATGGTAAGAATTACTGAAACCTTACGATCATCCTCAATTTTATTCGCTGTCAAAAACAAAGTCTCTCACTATACGAGGAAAATGATTCCAATTGCGGTTGATATTTGTCTATTCGGCCAAAATAGTGCCAGCGCTTGCCATCTCTTGTCGCCAATTGTAGTGTATTACGGTTATGTTACAAGATTTACTTGGATTTTACAAAGACAAAAATCAAGATTGAGAGAAAACAACTAGTACTGAGTAAAATATATAATAAAACAGTAACCACGAGGTCAAGTGGGAGTGGCCCTAATTACCTAATAATTATACATTAAAATATGACATAACACAGTATATTACATCTTAAATTCCTTTAGATATTTTCATGTCATAACTGGTAAATATCTTTTATATGTAGCTAATAAAGATCAACACTATTACATTTTTGATGGTACTTTTAAGCTCAGGGTTAAAAGGGTTAATATTTAAGGGCCACTCCTACCTCTGTCAGCATGCGTAGACTCACTGTCTCGTTCCAGCTGGTTAATTGCCATTGCCATTATGTCTGTCATTGTCTCACTGTCTTTTTGCTCGTCGGTCTGTTCGGTCTGTTTGTTCATCTGTCCTCACCGCCTTCGATTCAGAATGCTTGCGCAAAGTCTACTGCTCGGACCAATCCTGTCTCACGCGGTCGAGGAAGACAGTCGGGCGATATTGGCGCTCCCGTCTCCCAGGCTCAGTCCACGGACCTTTCGGCTACTGGTGAGGATCTCTCGCAGATGACCTCTGAAAGTCTATTGGCCATCATCAGGGCGGAGTTCCAATGGTTGTCGCAGGCTACAGGGAGTGGACACTCTCCCTCGTCGGTAGCAGCTGTCTCATCCGTGGCGCCACCTCTTTTGTCGACGGTGAATGTCGGGCTCTAGCTCTTCGGTCTCCCTCGTTTCCTTTCATCCCCATAGCACTGTCCCCGCTGTTTCTGTCCCGGCAGCTACTGTCCCCACTGTCATCCCAGCAGTGTCACAATCACCAGGTTCTGTGTAGTACGTTTCATATGTATGTATATATATATGTGTGTATAGGCATGTGTGTATGTGTTTATGTTGGCGTGTGTAGGTGTATGTGTCCGTGGGTGTGTCCTGTGGCAGGACATTATTTCCTTTATTTTTTTTTTTTTCGGTTTCTGTCCTGACTATACTCGTGGGTCATTAGTTTGCGGCAGTTACTCCTGTTTTACGTGATTGTCTGGTCTGATATACGAATTTTATTCAGTTCCTTTATTCCTCAGTAGGAAGTCCTCCTTGGGTTCCTCATTCTTTCTCAGCACTTGGAGTACTGCCACCGCCATCGTTCCTGACCTCCCTACCCGTGTCTCAGACGGCTTCTGTTCCTAAACTCTCGAGTGTCAGTGTGTGACCAAGCACAGTGCTATCGTCTCCTGCAGTGATGGATTCGTTGGGGGTCTCGCCCATGGTGTCCACCTCAGCCACGGGTGCTACGGTGCAGCCGCCTGGTTTAATTCTCTCCCCAGCGGCAGCTCCAATCCCGTCTAACATTGTCCAGTCAGGACAGTTTATTGAGATGAGGGATTTGTTAGCCGATAACATCGCCCTTTTGAATCAGTTGTCATCGCTGCAGGGAACTGTGCCCCTTCCACAGGCTGTTGTTTCCAAGACCCATCTCAGGGAGGTACCCTCCCTTGTCTCATGGCTTTATTGCTTTAACACTTATACTGCTGTGTGCACCTCTGATCCCGTGGCTCGAGACATGCTATCCTACTCAAGATTGCTGATTAGAGAGGCCCTTCGGCATGGGGGTACTGGGTGGCTCGAGTATGATCGAGCATTTTGTCAACAGCTTGTGATTAATCCCCTCTTGTCGTGGAATACTATTGAGCTGGGACTCCAGGCAGCAACTGTCATTGGTCAGGGCCCATCATTGAGGACGTTCTGTACTCTGTGTCGCGAGTGCGATCATTCATCAGCTCAGTGCGCTTTGACGCCAATAGAACAGCCACTTCTCAGTCATCCTCAACAAGGGTCATCCTTAGTAGCCAGTCGTCCAGTTAAGCGACCGGAAACACTGTTGCGGATATGTATCAATTGGAACAAGGGAGCTTGTAAGCGTTCGTCATGCACTTTTCGCCATGTTTGTGCTACTTGTCAGTTGAATCATCGTGCTAAGGATTGTGTCAGTACACCCCCTGACTCCGAGTACAAGATAGCCTTGGTGTCCACGCCTTCAGCTCGTCCATCTGCTAGGAAGTCTTAGTTATGTCTTTGACGTGGTTTTTGAAATTTCTTTTGTGTTTTTGGTTCGTGCTTATCAGATTTCATTGTGTATTGCAATGTTATTGTCATTTATGAGTTGTATAATATGAGATCGTTTATATACATGTACCACTCGAGTACGGGGTCAGGGTTAGGTGCTTGTTAGTGTTTCGATACTTCAGCTTATAATGTATAATGATTACAATTATATTGTGTTGGTGGTTTCACTGGTTCCGTCATTAGTCCTGCAGGTACCCCGTTACGGAGTCAAATCCTGTCACTAATGGGTATCGTCAATGGGACCTATTAGTGCATGTCAGATTTGAGAGCCCCTTCATACATTACTACAGTGGCTTGTGAACGAGGGCCTTCTCCGATCATTGTGAGTCGCTTGCTGCCGTATCTGTCCAGGTACCCTGACCCTACCTTTAGCTCATACATAGTGGGTGGTTTTCAGCATGGCTTTCAGATCGGGTTTGGTCATGATTCTTTTCACTTGGGAGTGTCCCCCCACAATCATCCGTCTTCTCTGGAACGTCCTGACATCACAGATCATTTGCGTGAAGAGCTGAAGCAGGGTAGGTTGGTTGGCCCTATTCCCTCATCGCTGGTGCACACCAGTCCCATTGGCCTAGTCCCCAAGCCTCACTCCTCAAAATGGTGCCTTATTGTGGATCTGTCATCGCCAAGTGGTCGAAGCGTTAATGATGGTATCCCTCCGGTTATATGTTCTCTGTCGTATGCCTCAGTGGCAGAGGCTGTTAGTATCATATCGCAGCTTGGTCGGGGCACCAAGCTGACTTGTCTAATGCCTATCGTATTGTTCCCGTACACCCGGTCGATCAACCTTTGCTTGGCATTAAGTGGCAGGGCCAGACTTACATCGATCGTTCACTACCTTTTGGTTTGCGGTCAGCCCCTAAGGTATTCTCTGCTGTGGCTGATTTTTTAGCTGTTTTTTGTGAGGGGGTGACATTAGTGATCCATTACCTGGACATATTTACCCCACCTGATTCACAGGCCCCTATGAGGCAGGTTGTGGAGTCGATTTTTCAGTACGATTGTTGTGGCTGCAGCACTACTGTGGGGCCCAGCGTGGGCATGGGATCACGTTCGTTTTCACTCTGACAATGAGGCCGTGGTCAACAATCGCTCTGTTAAAGATAAATTATTGACTAATTTGCTATGCTGTCTTTTTTTATGCATCTGTGTTTCGTTTTCATTTTTCTGCATCCCATATACCGATAATCAGATTGCAGATGCAATATCATTTGTCACTTGTATCTTCGTTTTTCCCTCAGGCTTCACGAGTGGTTGTGCCGGGTCCGGTGGTCGAGTTTCTTCTGGATCTCCCAGAGTGGGGGTCCCACAGCTGGATGGAGAAGTTCACTCGCTCTATCTCCAGGGTCTATCCCCGTCCACATGGAGCAGCTGCAGCTCTGGAGTCCGTCAATACCTTTCCTTCTGTTCAAGGTACCAGTTGAAGGCGTACCCAGTATGTGAATTGGTCCTGTGCAGATTTGTTGCCTTTTTAGTCCAACAGGGCCTCTCATATGCTTCAATTCGACAATATTTATGTACTCTTCGACATAGACAAATCATTGATCATGGTACTGATCCCCGCATTTCATCATTTTAGCGGCTCCATTACGTACTACGTGGCTGTCACCGTACCCTCGGCTTCCAGGCTTGCCCAAGGCGCTTACCCATTACACCGTCGATTTTATATCACCTTCATTGCAGTTGGTCTCCGTCAGCATCAGCATTTGATACAAAATGCCTGTGGGCTGCCTGGTTTTTTGCCTTTTTGCGCTCTGGCGAGTTCACTTGTAGCTCTTTGGTCATCGTATACAGGTAGCACACTCTCCCTCAGAGATGTTGTAATTGACGATTGCGCAAATCCGTCTATGATTCACCTCACCCTTCGGCACAGTAAGACTGATGCGTTTGGTGCTGGGGTGACTATCCACTTGGGTCGTACAGGGCAGTTAATTTGTCCAGTGTCAGCATTGTTGGCATATTTGGCTGTTCGTCCTCCCATGCCGGGGCCATTGTTTTTACTTCAGTCGGGTTCCCCATTGTCGAAGGATGTGTTGGTATCCGCTGTGAGAAACGCACTCTCCTCGTCTGGTCTGGATGTCGCGCGGTACAACGGTCACAGCTTCCGTATCGGTGCAGCCACCGCTGCCAATCAAGCAGGTATAAGCGATGCAACAATCCAGCTGGTGGGTAGATGAAAGTCGTGGCCTTCACCCGTTACTTGTATCCCCCTGTCCATTCAGTTGCATCATTATCACAGTGTCTATTGAACTCTTGAGTCTTGACTGGTTTCATCACTGTTTCCGTTTTATACTGTTGTTGTTCGATTGGTTTCATCACTGTTTCCTTTATATACTTTTTTTTTTTTTTTTTTTCTTTTTTTTTGTACTAGCTCTAATTTGATTGGTCTCCATGGTGTGAATATCTCTGCATTCTCAGTATTAGGTTACACAGTGGTTGCTTTGGGAGTGTTGGTGCTTTGCACCATTGGAGGCTGTTATTGCAGTAACATTACACTCCCCATGTGGCGTGTTTCCAGCGTGTTGTCGTGGACATATTATACCCAAGTCAGGGTTATTATATATTGCTTGAGCATGCTGGATGTGCGAGTTACCCCAAGACAGGGTGTATATAAGGCTTATATGGGCGTCAAAGTCCAAGGCTATTGTACGTACAGGAGCCCAAGACAGGGTTTCCGTGAGATGTACAAAGACAGCTATTTAGTGTACGTATATACTTTGGCCCAAGGCAGGGTTATTATAATAGTATCATACATGTACATTTTAAGCCAATATCAGGGTTGCCTTTAACGATGCCGGGGGAGTGGCCCTTGTGAGATTACAGTCCAGACAAACCCCTTTTCCACGTCAGGATCCGGGGTTCTGGGGTCCTTTCAGGGAGTGCCCCAAGGATGTTAACATGTACATGTACTTGTACATAATAGCCTGCATGATGTGCTAGAGGGTTGTTTACAACTGGAAATAAGATGCCTTTTGAAGGAACTGATATCTAAAAAAGCCTTGTTTTTACTTAAGCTACTAAATGAAAGGATAAAGAATTTCAGATATGGTGCTGATGCTCATGACCATCCTCTTGCCGGAAACATGCCTTTCAGTAACATCTGGGTCCTTGAAATTAAGTGGTATGTAACATTATTTATTTTGATCTTGTGATCTTTTTTTATTGTAGCTAGTGAAACATGGTGTTTGGCTAGATTACTACCAATCCTAATTGGCGACTCTGTTCCAGAAGATGACCCATAATTCCATATTATTGCTTGACATTGTTGCTGCTGTTATGGCGCCAAAACTCAGATTTGGGTGATCAAATTGCTGAACATCATGCCAACTTCGTTGAGCTGCACCCAGAAAAGTCATTAATCACTCACATGATTTATATCCCCTTTAAAGTACACATGTAAAGTCAAATGACAATGTCCCTCTCATATTAAAATGGTTTCTCACATGCAGATGTGGTCCACTTCGCCATCTATGGTGCATGAGGTTCGAGGCAATAGATTTTTAATTATATTATTTTCTGTCTTCTTTTCATTAATATTCACCATCATTATTACAATAAATTATTAAATTTTTAAAAAATACAAAATTGATAAGTTTAACTTATTTGAATAGTTTGAAATAATTATAGGTCTTTTCTTACAACTATATGTGGGGCATTATTGGGTTCAAGATATGGTTTCAGTATGTTACATGCCTGTCTTTACACTACATCAATTTAAAATGCAGATAGGGATGTTGAAGAAATTAATCGGTATTACTCATTAAAGTAACTTACCAGTTGTACGTATAGCTTAGCAAGTACAGGAATATCCAGAGATAAATCAGGTCAAGTTGCTCTGTTATAAGGTACAATACTCAATACTCATACTGGCAATACTAAACACACACACATATTTTTTTTTTTTTTTTTTTTTTTTTTCCAAGTTAAACTGGAGAGTTGCATCAACTAATAAAGTTGCTCTTCAGCAACGTCCAAAACAACAAAAATACAATAAAATTAAAGAAAACAAATTAAAAAATAAAACAGATAATAACAGTTATTGACAATTGAAATTAAGATTTCATCAGTAGATTTAAAAGATGATACTGAGTCACAATTATATAACACAGGATTTGTAGCATTCCATGCAACTGCCCCTTTATAATAAAAAGCTAATTTACCATAATTTGTTCTGATGTACAAACTTTGAGGGTTACGATTCTGCCGATGTGTTACGGATTTAGCATACTGAAAAGTATTTAAAAGACATGATGGAGAGTGCCCTGACAGGATCTTGAAAACATTGAGAAGGAGATGACAATGAAAACGTCTATCACCACACAACGAAGTATGACCCAGAGTACCTCGAGTTAATCTGTTGATAAATCGATTTATACGATCAAACATAGCTGTATAGCCCCTATTTCCAGTGTACCAAACAATGTCACAATAATCAATAACAGGAAGCACAAAAGCTTAAAATAGCAAGCAGCTAATCATCAATGGCAGTGGCTGCAGTCTGATGTAATTTAGCAAAAGCTCGATTGGTCACTGACTTGACATGAGCATTCCAGGTCAAATTACGGTCTATATGTACACCCAAATACTTTACTTCATCCACATGCTTGATACCAGAACCGTTCATAGAGACGTTTAATACCTGATCTTTAAGCTTTTGCAGTGAACCAATCAACATACACATGGTTTTCTTGATATTAGGTACAAGAAGATTTGTCCTCATCCAATCAGCTATTGCATTCAGATCTTCTTGAATCTGTGTTGATAATTCACATAATGAGTTACTCGAAGCATGGATCATCGTGTCATCTGCATACAGGCAATGTTTAACCACATTGGGAAGATCGTTTATATAAAGGAGAAATAAGAGTGGGCCAAGGACAGATCCTTGGGGAACTCCACAAGTAATACTCTTCCAACTCGATATCGAGCCATCAGAGCATTTTACCATTTGCCTACGATTCTCCAAATAGCTTGCAAACCAAGCAACAACAGAGGGAGCAACTCCATACAGGGATAGTGTGTATACAGGTACATTTCAGCTTCTTACTATGTATGCTCCTGATAAAAGCAGCGATGGATAATATCTGTGGGACCCAGGAGTAAGGAATTATTACATCTTTACACCAGACGCAGCTGTACCCATACCTTGGAGTAAAATTAGAGGACAGAAAGATCGACGGTGGGGGGGGAGAGATAGACTGATTTTTTGTGTATACAGTGTAGCTTCTTACTGTGTATGCTCCTGATAGAAGAATTTATGGATTCCTTTAGAACTGTGGGACCCAGGAGTAACGAATTATTGACACACAAACACCTGTACACCAGACCCAACTGTACCCACACCTTGGAGTAAAATTAGAGAAGGACAGAAAGATCGAAGGGGGGGGAGATAGACTGATTTTTTGTGTATACAGGTACATTGTAGCTTCTTACTGTGTATGCGGGGGGAGATAGACTGATTTTTTGTGTATACAGGTACATCTTACTGTGTATGCTCCAGATAGAAGCAGATCGATTCCATTAGAGCTGTGGGACCCAAGAGTAAGGAATACACAAACATCTTTGCACCAGACACAACAGTACCCACACCTTGGAGTAACATGGCAGAAAGAAGGGGGAGGGGGGGGAAGATAGACTAGGTACATTGTAGCTGTATCGTCCTGATAGAAGCAGCGATGAATTCAATGATTAGAGCTGTGTGACAAAGCAGTATGACACACAAACACTTTTGCACCAGACACAACTGTACCCACATCTTGATTGAAGGGGAGATAGACTGCTTTTTTTGTGCATACGGATACATTGTAGTGTGTATGCTCCTGATAAGCAGCGATGGATTCCATTAGAGCCGTGGGACCTAGGGTAAGGAATTATTGACACACAAACACCTTTGCACCAGACACACCTGTACCCTCATCTTGGAGTAAAATTAGAAGAGGACAGAAAGAAGGGGGGGGAAGATAGACAGATATTTTGTGGTACATTTCAGCTTCTTACTATGTATGCTCCTGATAAAAGATTGACCCAGGATATTACACCTTTACACCAGACGCAGCTGTACCCATACCTTGGAGTAAAATTAGAGAAGGACAGAAAGTTGAAGGTGGGGGGGGGGAAGAGATAGACTGATTTTTTTGTGTATACAGGGACATTGCAGCTTCTTACTGTGTATGCTCCTGATAGAAGAATTTATGGATTCCTTTAGAACTGTGGGACCAAGGAGTAACGACACACAAACACCTGTTCACCAGACCCAACTGTACCCACACATTGAAGTAAACTTAGAGAAGGACAGAAAGATCGAAGGGGGGGGGGGAGAGAGACTGATTTTTTGACATTGCAGCTTCTTACTGTGTATGCTCCTGATAGAAGTAGCGATGGATTCCATTAGAGCTGTTGGACCCAGGAGTAAGGAACACAAACTCCTTTGCACCAGACACAACTGTACCTACACCTTGGAGTAAAATTAAACTAGGACAGAGAGATTTTAGGGGGGGGTGGGAGAGATAGACTGCTTTTTTTGTATACAGATACATTGTAGCTACTTACTATGTATGCTCCTGATAGAAGAGAGCTGTCGGACCCAGGGATAAGGAATTATTGACACACAAACACCTTTGCACCAGACAAAACTGTACCCACACCTTGGAGTAAAATTAGAGAAGGACAGTAAGATCAAAGGGGGGGAGATAGACTGATTTTTTGTGTATACAGGTACATTGCAGCTTCTTACTGTGTATGCTCCAGATAGAAGCTGATGGATTCCATTAGAGCTGTGGGACCCAAGAGTAAGGAATACACAAACATTTTTGCACCAGACACAACAGTACCCACACCTTGGAGTAACATGGCAGAAAGAAGGGGGAGGGGGGAAGATAGACTACATTTTTGTTTATACAGGTACATTGTAGTGTGTATCGTCCTGATAGAAGCAGCGATGAATTCAATGATTAGAGCTGTGCGACCAAGCAGTATGACACACAAACACTTTTGCACCAGACACAACTGTACCCACATCTTGATATGCAGGGGAGATAGACTGTGCATACGGATACATTGTAGTGTCTTACTGTGTATGCTCCTGATTAAAGCAGCCTTTAGAGCCGTGGGACCTAGGGTAAGGAATTATAGCACCAGACACAATTGTACCCACATCTTGGAGTAAAATTAGAAGAGGACAGAAAGAAGGGGGGTGAGATAAACAGATTTTTTGTGTATACAGGTACATTTCAGCTTCTTACTATGTATGCTCCTGATAAAAGCAGCGATGGATTCCATCTGTGGGACCCAGGAGTAAGGAATTATTAAACCTTTACACCAGACGGCCATCCCCCCCACCTTGGAGTAAAATTAGAGAAGGACTCGAAGGTGGGGTGGGGGAGATAGACTGATTTTTTGTGTATACAGGGACATTGTAGCTACTGTGTATGCCATGATAGAAGAATCTTTAGAAGTGTGGGACCCAGGAGTAACGAATTATTGACACACAAACACCTGTGCACCAGACCCACCTGTACCCACAGCTTGGAGTAAACTTAGAGAAGGACAGTAAGATCGAAGGGGGGGGGAGAGAGACTGATTTTTTGTGCATACAGGTACATTGTAGCTTCTTACTGTGTATGCTCCTGATAGAGAGCAGTGATGGATTCCATTAGAGCTGTTGGACCCAGGAGTAAAGGCCTCCATACACTAGGCAACTTGTTGCTGGCAACATGTTGCCAGCAACAAAACTTCAAAGGGTTGCTCAAATGTTGCCAGAATAGAAAGGCTTTCTATTCTGGCAACATTTGGGCAACCCTTTAAAGTTTTGTTGCTGGTTGCCAGCAACAAGTTGCCTAGTGTATGGAGGCCTTAAGGAACACAAACACCTTTGCACCAGACACAACTGTACCCACACCTTGGAGTAAAATTAAAGAAGGACAGAAAGATTGAAGGGGGGGGGGAGGAGAGATTGACTGCTTTTTTGTGTATGCAGATACATTGTAGCTTCTTACTGTGTATGCTCCTGATAGAAGCAGCGATGGATTCCATTAGAGCTGTGGGACCTAGGCCTGGGCCAATTATGCTCACTATTATTCTATTCAGCATTTCCTTAATATTTTATTGTTTATTCTTTTTTTCCTACCTACCTATTATTCTCAAGTTTATTCTCATTAATACTAATTATTAGTATCAACATTCAACAATATTATTGTGTGAATTGTGAATTTGTGAGGAGATTACAATTAATGAATTACATTTTATTCTGAATATATTGTAACATTCTTGCTAGTCTTTAAGTGACGATAACTGTGAGTCATTAAATGAGTTGTTAAGTAAAGAAAAAGTACTTTCTGCAGCCGCAGATGACGGTTGAATAAATAGAACTTTTTCTTGCTGTTTCGGACCATCTGGGCAACTCCTCACTGTTTGCTTTCCACCATTTAAGTGGACAGTAGTTAGTATCAATCTCTTCTAAATACAAGGGTAGTTCATCTTTCAGGTGAAGTGATGGTCGCAAAAGGAAATGCTTGAAAGTGAGTCAAGATGATGAGCATATCTCTCCTACTTTCTTAGGATTGAAGAATCTAGCTACTTTGAAAACCGCTAGTGAGCTCTGCAACTTAACTGTGATGGTATTAGTTAGATACTCAAGTACAGGATTAATACAGCTTAAGGCATATCCTTTCCATTGATGTTTCACTTGCTTATTTCCATTTGCATGTTTGGCTATAACAGCATCAGTATTGGGATAATGGTCCATTTGAAATGCAGAGAGCACTGTACTCGTAACAATCAAACACAAGTGGTCCGTCACCCTCCAACTTGTATGTTGCCTTAACTAGAGGCTCGCCTGCAATAGCTAGCTCAACTTCAAGAACAGATCTACTCTTTTCATCATTTAAGAAGTGGAGAAGCTTCGATTTCGTAGCCTGTGAGCCTTCTAGTGAATTAATAAAGGATCACCGAAACTGGCCATCAGCTGCTTCATCATTCCCCATTGACTCCACCATCTTGTAGCGGACTAACTGGGCCCTGCCATTCCAGTTTTTTCCTTCCAAAGAAATTTTGCCTTTGGGCTATGACTAAAGAGTGATACCGACAATGACATGAATGATGAGAGCACTGTAGTATTGAAACGATGGCCGGCCAAGTCAATGGTATGGGAGAAACAACCAATGTCCACAACTGATGGGTAAACTATTTTCACTGTTCTCATGGCAACATCATTGGTGGAAGCACGATCATGCATAGAAGCTAACAGGGACTCGGGCTTTATCCCATATGATACAGAGAGACAGCTGATTAATTCACGAGCCAATTCTTCTCCATTCATGCTTTTAACAAGCATTTGCGAGATATTGCTTTATGGTGAAATCGGTAGTAACGTGTCGTAAAAGTATCGCTAAAGTATCGCTAACGCTTCCCCAATACGAGTCGTTCCATCAAATATTAATGAAACATTTTGATGACTTAAGGCAGTCGAGTATGCTCTTCATCAACAACAAATGGCAGTAGGTTCATCAAATGACTACGATCAGTTAATCGCAATGCTGTCTCCTCCAAAAATTCTCGAAAGCAACCCAGTTTATTTATTGGAATGCCTGCTTTAAGAAATGTTCGTAGAACTTTAACACGGTAAACCTGCTGGTCCATGGGAAGAGTTTCCCCTTGTATGTGAGAATCTTGGTTATGTATTGTTAATGCTGCTGCAATATCTCTTTCTCTTCCTTGTTTCTCTATTAATCTTTTCTTACCTATCTTATGCTTCTCAGACTTCACATGGTTTCGCACAGAGCTAGATTTTAGGGACAGCTCTTCACGGCAACAATTACAAGAGTTTTGAACCTGAGACACTCAAATGTTCATCTGGATGTTCCCTTACTCTTTGTATTGGTGAAACAGACTTAGGGTCATTGGTTCCATGTGGCTTTGATCGTTTCTTTCCAACAGGTGGCTTTCTGTTAACCTTCTTGCGTTTTCTTGACAAATCGGACACTCTTGGTGCTTTTAGTCGATCTAGGATAGAACTATTTGTTGTTGTAGTAGATGTAGAGGAAGGACATTCTAGTTCTGTTTCTGAATCAGAAATGTGACTTGTGCTACTAACAGAACTTTCTGTTCTTAATTAAATTCTGTCACATGTGATTCCATTAATTTTTAATAATAATTTTATTTGCATACAAAAAAAATTAATTAATAGTAAAACTTCACCTATTATTAAAACTCAATCCAATTATGCTCCAAATTATGCTGGCATAATTAGCCCAGGCTTAGTGGGTATGGCACACAAACACCTTTGCACCAGACACAACTGTACCCACACCTTGGAGTAAAATTAGAGGAAGAGGGTGGGGGGGGGAGATAAAATGCATTTTGTGTATACAGGTGTATGCTCCTGATAGAAGCAGCGATGGATTCCATGAGCTGTGGGACCCAGGAGTAAGACACCTTTACACCAGATGCAACTGTACCCACACATTGTAGTAAAATTACAGAAAGATCGAAGGGGGGGAGATAGACTGATTTTAGGTACATTTCAGTTTCTTACTATGTATGCTCCTGATAAAAGCAGCGATGGATTCGATGATTAGAGCTGTGGTACCCAGGAGTAAGGAATTATACACAAACACCTTTGCACCAGACACAACTGTACCTGCAGCTTGGAGTAAAATTAGAGGAGGACAGAATGAAGGGGGGGGAAGGGCGGAATTTATGCATATACAGGTACATTATAGCTTCTTACTGTGTATGCTCCTGATAGAAGCAGCGATGGATTCCATGATTAGAGCTGTGGGACCCAGGAGTAAGGAACACAAACACCTTTGCACCAGACACAACTGTACCCACACCTTGGAGTAAAATTAAAGGACAGAAAGATTAAAGGGGGGGGGGAGATAGACTGATTTTTTGTGTATACAGGTACATTGTTATTGTACATGCTCCTAATAAAAGCAGCGATGGATTCCATTGGAGCTGTGGAATTATTGACACAGAAACACCCACACCTTGGAGTAAAATTAGAGGACAAAAAGAAGGGTGGGGGAGGAGGGGGGGGAGATAGACTGAATTTTTGCGTATACAGGTACATTGTAGCTTCATACAGTGTATGCTCCTTATAGCAGTAGCGATGGATTCCATGACTAGAGCTGTGGGACCTACACACAAACACCTTTGCACCGGACACAACTGTACCCAAACCTTGGAGGAAAATTAGAAAAGGACAGAAAGATCGAAGGTGGGGGGGGGGGAGATAGACTGATATTGTAGCTGCTTAGAAGAATTT
>JAYJLX010006789.1:0-18296 GCA_036873525.1 Chalinula nematifera | reverse complement strand
CATGCAGCCTGCCATGGTCAACACTAAAAAAAATTTCAGAACGCCTTTGTGTACCTTTTATTTCGTACAAAAGGAATTTAGTGTAATCATTCGGCTTGTAAGTAATAAAACACATTAATAAGTATGTGAATAGCCTCTATCTTGTGAGTCAAACAACCTTTCATATTCTCGTTTAGCAAGAAAAGGTAAAAATAAACCTGGATTTTGTGTCTTTCCCATTTTTTTCGAAAATGCCAGCAACTTTGCATTTGGTATTATTTGAAGCACATAGGTGTCTCAATGGCATCGTAAGGTCTATTCTGTTCATCAGATACCATCAAACAATGAAAATACCTAAAACAAATCACCATCGACTTATTGCTAGGTAGAAGCAATGGTTAGAGATAATATGGCAAGTAGACCTATTATGTAAAAAATGGTAATCATTTGAGCAACGTGTAAATAGTCCTGCCGACAGAGTTTCCAATCCCTATCAGTATCAATAATTATGTCTCAGCCACGCCCCTTTAGATCTATACAGGCAGCGCAGCTTGTAATTACTAGTCCAGTATAGCCACACAAGCCATGGATACTCACCTACCTTCCAAATTCCTGAATCCCAGAGCAATTTGCTGTCTATTATGAATAATACAGACATGAAATAATAGTAATCACCGATACAATAATAGGAACAAAGCTTGTCTAATAGTGTTGTACTGTGAGAACCAATGCATGGACTTATGGATTATTGTTACCCGTTAGGAATCTGTACTGAAGTTATCGTTGCTCCAACGGAAATAGTCTTCACGATCAAACTATTGCAATTCGTAAGAGTATTCAAGAGTATCTTCCTGAATCGCGACATTTTGGCCAAATCAAAGTTAGTCTACTAGACTCTTAATTTTAATAAATTAAACCCATCACGACTGAGCCACTCCCTCAATTCTAAATCATTGCATTTTTATTGGCATACTGTACTTAAAACAAAGTTTAGCCTTCTTTCAAGTTCAAAATAAGTCTACTCCAACCTCCATTACGTTTCTGTACACATAAGCTCACAATAGCAAACAAAGCAACAATCAGTATCGTCCATGGAAGATAGTAGACAAACACCACATATCCAAATAAGCAATAAATTATATAACCTATCAGGTTTACATACACCATCCAATCATCCTTCCATAGTGTACTGCTGTAAGTGGCCGGCTGGTGGAATGATTTATTCTGGTAGAAATCCTTCAAGCGATGTTCTTTATCCCTCCACCTATCCTGAACCCATTTCTCAAGACCATCATCAGAGAGAGATGCGAATTCTGCACCTGAAACTTTTTCGACGTGAAAATGTATCTCAGTTGGTATACCACCTAATATGAATAAAGATTAGTTGTATTCCTTATCATAAAATCCTGCATGAATGTGTAATTAATACATACCTTGAATTGTTTCGATTCCAGCATGACTTATATTGCCAACGTATCCTGTAGTCACATTACAAATATCGAACTCCCCGAAGGACTCCCTTAGGCTATTAACACACTCTATGAATCCTTTGGTACGAGGGTGCAAGATGTATTCGTATTGTTCTAAACTGTTCATACTTGCAAAGTCATGGTCCTTCTTTAGATTGACTTCATTCAAAAACCTTCCCTCTGGAAACAGGACTAACTGGACAGGCAGGTCGATGTCTTTATAATACCCTATCACGTTCCTTATGTTCTTTCTATCTTCCTGCCAGTTTCGTTTGACGAAAATAAGCATGGCCAAACTGAATGCCCAGCCCACAATAGGAGCATCTCTGAACCAACCAATGGATACAGCTCGCTGCTTCCTTAATGAGCCTATCCGAAGTGTTAAAAACCATGTAAAGAACCAATCAATTCTACTACTATGATTGGCTATGATCAATGTAGGCCGTGAGCTGCTTAGTTTCTCTTTAACATCTCCTGTTATGACTATCTTGACTCCGAATAACAACTCTGAAATTCAAAAGGATAATAATAATGACTGTAAGACACACGATTCCCTAGCTTACCTACGACAGCCTAAACCAGATTAAATCATTATTGAAGAAGAAAGAAAGAAATTGGATTACTAATCATCATACTATCATCAGAGATTAAAAAATTTATAAGGTATACAAAGGTTCAACCAGAAGTACATTTGTAATTTCACTTTCAACTTGACTTGCTGTGAAGTTAGGGCTCCGTCAAGCTCAACTCTGATAATGTATAAATTATAGTCCCACGAACCAGCAGTGACCATGCAATCAAGCTACTCTACAGCATATAGATCTAATGGGCCATGCCCAACGCTCAATATAAAACTCAATTACTGCAGTAGCTATTATCTATAGTCCATATGCTACTAGATGCTGGGCTGATCACTGTAGACCAATTCATAGAGTCTACTCACCACGAAGAATCCTGTAAACGGGGCATAATAGAGCAGCTCACATATGCGACTGCTGTACTTAATGGAGAAAGGCAACACGACAATGGCTGGAATGGTAAATACAGCAGAGTAGAAATACACTGTGGTTAACAGCAAAGTGAAGCTCAAAACACCCTTCATAGAGAAAGCCATCTTTAACCCTATTGTCAGCCACACCCACTCAAATAAACTAATATAGATCCACCCAAAAATGATCTTACCATAGATAATTTTTTTGACTTTTGTAAAAAAAATTAGTATTATTTTTAAAAAAATAGAGTCAAACTACAATTTATGTTAGTTTCTTCTCAGTCCATTCTAAGATTAGTCTACTCCATCCTCGCTTTGTCTTTGTAACACCATAACTAACAGCTCCAAATACTAACGTAATAACCAATGTCCAGGGTAAATAATATAGAAATACAGTATATGCCAGTATACCATATACAAGAAACCACAATAGCTTAATGGACACGGTCCAGGAATCTTTGTAAACATGGCTTGAATCAAATCTATGGTTTTGATAAAACTCCCTTAAATGATTCTCCTTTCTTTGCCATTTTTCCTTTAACCACACCTCCAATTCTTCATCACTGAGATCAGCGATATCCTTGTGGGGGATAAGGTTTACATCGAAATGTACTTCAGACGGAATGTTACCTATAAAGAAACAACATAAAGCAGCTGTATTTAGACTATGATTGTTATCACTGAAACATAATACCTTTCACCACGTCTTCCTCTCCTACCATAATTCTACCAACATATCCAACTGTTATGTCACAAATATCCAGTTGACTCCGCCCAGACCGAAGGGCCTTGACACAATGTACGAAACCCTTTACACGTGGATGAAGGACGTATTCGGTAACCTCAAGTCCATTTTTCTTAGCATATTCTGTATTTTTTGCGCAATTAGACGGAGAGATATTAGTGCCTTCAGGGAATATCAGCAACTGTACAGGAAAGGAAGTATCACGATAGTACTGGAGCATCTGTGTGATGTTGGCTTTATCCTCCGTCCAGTTACGATGGAGGAATATGAACATGGCCAGATCCATTGCGCACCCTATGAAGGGGATTTTCGACAATCCACTCTTTAGAGTGATCTTCTCGTTGGGTAAACTGCCCAAACGAAGAATGTAGGACCATAGGAACAGCCAATCAAATCTGCATCTATGGTTCATGATGATAAGAGTGGGGTGGGACGATGAGAGCTTCTTCGAAACGTCTCCCGTTATGACAACCTTGACTCTGAATAGAAGCTCTAAAACAATGAACTAGCCATGAAAACTATGCATACACATCAATGGGGTCATCTCACCTAGCATTGCCTATACATAGATTAGAGGAAAAAAAAAAACAAAAGAAATCACAAATCTCACAATGCAATTGAGGACCCATTCCATGAATAGTATACAATACTAACGGTATATTAAGCATGGGCACTTATATCAAAAACGGGAAGAAAAACGGGCGCTAATTAATTAATGTGCACTTAATTAAGCCTGAAAAATAACACATTTTGTAGAGAAGACTGAAGAGCTTAACAAACCCATGCCTAAGGACTGCAAAGAAGTAGGCGCTTAACAAAAAATGGGTGCTTAACAGAGAACAGCGCTTAATATCCCATTAGTATGGTACTAATTTTTAGGACAGGTAGGCATGTCAATTGTGCAACTCAAAGTATTAAACTGGAAATCAAACCAAACCCACAGCTCCTCCCCCTTTAGTAACCATGTGGGTGTAGGATTAGTAGTATAAATAGACTGTACAACTGCCACCGTACGCTTGTAATGCCGAGTAACACTCTTTCTGCCATCCAGAAGTGAACACGATCTCACGGTTACGAAGCAAGCTTCTAAAAATGTATTGTTTAGATCCATTTAAAAAAGTACTTGCTAAAGTAGAAATACTAACAGCACAATATGAGTGAGACTGCTGTCATGTTCGTGTGCGGGATTGTGTGTAGGACTGAATGGGCAAGGAGTACGTAATCAAACAAAGCATAATAATATTATTAATCAAAATTCAAACAAACATAGCAAAATTAATTATTTTTAATGTGTAAAATAATTATAAGGCAATTAGGAACTTAAAAAACCGGGCCCATTATTTTCTAAAAAAACTTCTGTGCAGCACCTCCCTTATCGCTATCAACGTGGCTTAGAGTACCTGCAGGAAGTCTATACTATAAGCTAGATATACTTGCTCTGCAAGTAAGATATGCATTCCTGTTTTATATAAAGTGGCGGAACTAGTTCGGCCTAAGGCACATCAGTTAGCAAAAATCATAATTCATTATAATTAAATTCATTACAATTAAAATTTACCTCCACCCTCGGTCACGAACTCACGTAAAGCTAGCTAAGAAACAACACAGCTGTTCAATTGTATGGGTGCCAGTAATGTACGTAGGTGCACGTGTAC
The DNA here is from genome assembly GCA_036873525.1 of Chalinula nematifera. Classification (NCBI taxonomy): domain Eukaryota; kingdom Metazoa; phylum Porifera; class Demospongiae; order Haplosclerida; family Chalinidae; genus Chalinula; species Chalinula nematifera. The sequence continues at coordinate 13,457 of JAYJLX010006789.1, read as the reverse complement.
TTCTCTTAAAAAAAACTTGTTCTCGTTTTGAACCATTCTAAATTTTGGCCCACACTGTTATACAATATAAAGATTTAAACTTACAGCAACTAATCCAAACCATGGTTCCATTACTAAACGTTCCACCAACACTTTACTTGTCTTCAAGGAAACAAATAGCACCACAATGGCGGGAATTATTAGGAATGATGAATAAAGAACGGCACTGGAAACCAGCAAGACGGATAACACCACTCCTTTCAAGACGGATAACACCACTCCTTTCATCTTTATTCACTTAAAAAGAAGTAGTAACAGAGCTATAACAGTTAGAAGTTAGATCTAGAAGAGAAGTACCATGGAAGTACTGATAGAGTGATACCGGATGTGCACGTGCATGTATTTGGTGGGCGTGACCATAGAGATGTCTGAGTTTACTGACACGCCCACAGTTTGTTTACCTGGCTGGTAAAGGAAGCAGTGTCCGAGTGGGAGACACTAGCTGTGGTGATTTTGCTTTCGCTGCTGGTGCGCTTACATGATGAACACAGGTACTTCTACTCGCCATGTATATCACCAGGGATTCCCGTTGCGACCCGATCTCCAGATATCTCGATTTCACAGACTGATACGAGGGAGGCTAGGGGTGACGCTGTTCATTGCATTGACAGTAGTCTTGTGTACCTTGCCCATCATATTTATATCGTGGCCCGTATTTATCCTCTTGGTCAAGGGTACCACAGCAATCAAGAGATCGTGCAGTAGATTCGTAAAGTGGTCATTTGGTGTTTGGCTGTACATGGAATCTGTAAGTCCCCCATGCAATTGTACTGATCACTGCACTTCAGACAAGGTTACTGTGGGTATAGAACATTGTTGTGGCTAGGGTAGCGGTATGTATAGACAAGCAATGGTGCATGCAGCTGCTGGCTGTCCGGCATGCATGTATACTTATTTTGTTGAGTCACCTGTCTAAGTGCATCTCAGTTTATAGCTGCCAGTAGCCATCTTGTTGTGTATAGCATGCCGTTATTAGCTTGTTGGTACACTGAAAGAGCTGAAGCCAGCCCGGCAGTGCTCATCGTGTAAGTGAACATATAAGGTTCATCCTATTATGACTTAAATCAATCATATAACTATTAATTATGAGGTCATGGTGTATTCAAACTGAAACATGCATGTATTACTATGTATAACAATCGATATGTTATTTGTTTAACCATTGTTTATTATTCTTTCTCTCTATACTCCTCATCTTTTCCTCTTTCTCTGTTCCTTCTACTATACTTTTCCTTGTTTATTCTCAATTGGGTTCTCATACCCACCTACGCACGCATGGTCGGGCAATTGCTGAATGATTGTGTAACTGGTGAATGAAGTATTTTTTAGGTCAGCTTTAGTATAGTACTGTACTTGTTTCCAAATGCATTTGCGTTTATATATTTTCATGATGCTGGTGTGCCAGTCATATAGCTGTATATAATTGTATTGTGTATACTGTTGTCATAATTCTCCTTGTTTAGATAAAATCATGGGCACGCGTACTCGTATATTTGGTCATTCCAAGCCGTTCAGTGATCGCTGTTTAATAGTATTGAACCATCGCTGCCATTTTGACTGGATGTTCTTTTTCACTGTGATATGCAAGCAGGGTGATCCCAGATTATGGCTGGCTGTGCTCAAATACTCGGGAAAGCATTTCCCTATCTTAGGTACTATTATTAAACTACGTGCTACTGGGATAGTATGGTATTTATATAGTATAGTTTATACATACATGTATAATTTATATGGTATACAGTGACAGATAGGGATTCGCTAATTGATTCCCTTACTACTTCACTGTTGTAATTAAACTTGCCTTATGTAAACTAACAGAATGTTCACTCATGTGTGTGTGTGTGTATGTGTGTGTGTGTGTGTGTATGGATGGAATGTGTTACTATGGCTGATATTGCATGCTCTGTTGAACGAACAGTTACTATGCAGTGTAGGAATTGAATTCTTCAGTGTCGGCATGTTGTATGATAATTATAATACGATTATTGACCACATTGAAATATACCAGTAGTAAGTATATAAACTGACTTATGTATCAGATGTATTGCTGTAGTAGTATTGTATTGCTGTAATTAATTTTGTGTGTATATTTTAGGATGGGCTATGCAACTTCGTAACTTCTTCTTCCTGACAAGAAAATGGTCCATTGACGAAAAAGAGCTGAACACGAAATTGGAATTTCTCAAAACTACAAACTCAAAGTATCAGATTTTGTTGTTTCCCGAAGGTACTGATCTGAATCCTAGCAGTTATAAGAAATCGTGCACATACGCTGAAGAGAATGGTTTACCATCGTATGAGTACTGCCTTTATCCCAAGACAACTGGCTTTAAATTCATGTTACAGACACTGAGACAGAAATATCAGATAGACACGGTCTATGACGTAACTGTAGGTTATCCTGACCACTTTGCACCAACTGAGAAAGAGCTGGTACTTGAGGGCAGGGTGCCGCGAGAGATTCACTATCATATCCGTAGATATGAGGCTTCCAGTATTCCTGAGACGGACAAAGGGATTGAGAAATGGATTGAAGAAAGGTGGAACGAAAAGGAAGAAAGATTAAAACTTTTTTACAAGCATCGAAAATTCTGTGAACTACCGTTTGATGATGCAACTCGTCAGCATGGCAATGGGTTTAATGACCATAAGAACCTTTCTTTGGCTGTTGAAGTTGAAAGGGAGCTGTTGCTCTCAAATGTTGTGCACGCCATTTTGTTTTGCATTGTCAACCTTGTTTGGCTGGTTTACCTATGCTGGATGTACTGGTATATTGCTGTTTTAGCTGTTGGTTTGGGTGTTGGAATGATCTATGTGTCCGCTTATACTAGAGGAGCTGATTACATGATACTAGAGAGAAGATTTACACATGAGAAAATGGACTAAAATAGATTTTATTGTTTTTATGAAGATTTTATTGTGATTTTTAGCATGGCTTTATAATTATGACAATAATTTTTTTTTCTTACACATCAGTGAGCCACACCTTTTCTTTTTGCTAATTAACTTATGGCACCGCCCACAATTAACTAGGGAGATAAAACGTAACGAGAAGCTCTAGCTAGCTTAGCGTAGTAGCTATTATGGATTCTTCTTCAAGTCCAGCTGAATCGTCTCACGCAGATCATGAAAGTTTCCCGATCTCTGAACAGGACCGTATACCGATTCACCAGAGGTTTTTCCGTTCAAGGACCGGGTTGGTGTTGCTGATGTTATTTGGGATCCTATTTGGTGGCGTCTCCTATGTTTATCTGGCGTGGCCCGTGCTGTTTTTGTTCTTTTCTGGAGTTATTCCTCACCGTTATTTCAGGACTTACCTTGACGTTTCAATTGGCTGTTGGATATATATGAAAGCCGTGAGCTAAAGATAGCGACTAGTTGTGAAAAAAAAAAAGTGAACGTAGCTTTATAAAAAGACACCTGTTTGTAATTGGAACGGGCATCCCCCCATGCATACTAATATTTGATACTCAACCAAACTGTTCCATAAATACATTTTCCTTTACTCTTTGGAGGCTTTTTTTTTTCCTCTCAAGGTTACCTAGCTATTAGTGTGATTTTTGCAAATGCAACAGAATCTTTTTTTTTGTCACACCATGTGAGCCTTGATTAAGTAATGATAAGAAGGGAAATAGATATCCATGAATTTCCAAAACTGTGCATTCACGAAAGCTATCACACTCAAAAAAAGAAAATAGAATGCTATTATAATGTACTATACGATAACGTTCAAGTCTTTAAAGAGTGGTACATTACTATTATTATTGTTTATTATATTAATTTATGGCTGAATTTGCTTTTCTTTCCTCTGTATGATTTGTTTCTCGGTGCCTACCCTGTTATATTCATGGCGGCATACAGTATATTTTAGGTGAGTCTTAATTTTTTGTTTTTTTTTATGTGTGTTGTTTATTTTGCTTATACATCTATTTTTATTTAAACGGGGTTGGTCAATGCAAATACACCTTGTGACAAAGGAATATAAAACACTAGATTAGCTGTACTGCTACTATACTGTTGCATACAGGGCGGTTGTTTCATTTGTTTACAAGTCGTAGTTGTTTACATATGGCTGTAATGCAGATTATGACTCATCTTAGCTACAGTTAGTTGTCTTTTGACAATCACTCGTCTGGTTGCTTTGATGTTATGTTTATCAAGTGTGGTATATTAAACTATATGGCTCTTGGGTAGTTTAAGTGGCAGCCTGTTTTACTTCCAACACATGTACTAGCTGGCGGCAGCTGTTACATGCTGATATTTGTTTACGCCAGCCTATTAATTCCTGTGGAGTTAATTCCATAGCCTGTAAAGGTCACCTCTCAGTTTATGTTGTTGTTGTTTTGTGGGCTCATGTGGTCTGATCAATGATCATGCATTATTTAAACACTCCCTTTATGAAGCTTTTTTTTTTCCTAATAATTTTCACAAAATCTTTTTTTTTTTTTCTCGTTACTTCAGAAAAACTTTTTGGGATCAATGTTCGTATATTTGGTCATCAAGAGAAGTTTGCCGATCGATGTCTCATCATACTCAACCACCGCTGCCATTTCGATTGGTTGTACTTCTGGATGGTCGCGGGTAAGGTGGGGGATAGCTCTAAATGGCAGGTCATGATGAAGTACGTTGGAAAACTCGCTCCATTCTTTGGTAAGTGTTTGATATATTACCTTTTTCATTACAAAAGGTTAACTCAAATGTGTTTTTAAACTAAGTTTGTCAACAGTATGAAAGTATAATTATTCACACTTCGAAATCATTTACACAGCCCCATGTAAAAAGGACACCTGTCCTCCTTTGGTTATGAACAATGAGCATATGATAGGTATACTGGTATATACATGTGCTTATATGTATGCATTATGTTTTGTACATAACTATATAAACAATTGATTTCTTGGATAGCCTGTTCTAAGAACAATTCTGTGCTAATTCTATGCTATTTATGTCAACTGAAAAGGTTTCTCTTAGTTGGTTTAGAGATATACACATTAAGACAGTCCCATTCTGTTGTATTGTAGTTTTATTGTAGTTTTGCTGTCTTCATGCTGATCATGGTATAGGCTCTAGTGATGGTATAGTGTGCTGATAATGCAGTGATAAGAATAACTGTATCTCACTCTGTAGAGTAACAGGTCACCTGATAACCATTTGTTGTTATCATTGAAAGCAATAACAAATATCATTTACACATAATTATTGTTAATTTTGATTTTTTTTTGTTGAATTTTAAACTCTTTAACTGTGTTGCATGTATATCATGTTCCAAAAGTATTAAGCGTTATTTATAGTATGACACTTATACAGGACATTACGTTGATACTAGAGTTAAATTCTGGTCAACTTTAATATAAAGTGAGCATCAAAAGGTCAATTGCCCAAGCAACACTGACCAATCCTGATATTGTAAATGGGGCTTTAATTAGGGTTCTGACGTACATTATGTCAATTGAAACTAAATGTATTTATAAACTTTAATTCTAACAAACAGCTCCTTTGTTGATCATTGTAACATATACCACATGGAATTATTATAGAGGGCCCCATAGTGATCATTATTTCTACAGAGGGTCCTGTATAGTGATATAAAGGGTCCTGTAATGATATAAAGGGTCCTGTAATGATATAAAGGGTCCTGTAATGATTATTATCATTAGTTATATGTCTATTCTATAGGGTGGACAATGCAGGCTAGAAACCACTTCTTTCTTACTCGTAAGTGGGAAGTAGACAAGAAAGAGTTGCTATGGAAACTGAACTACCTCAAGGCCAACGACTCTGCCTATCAGATACTGATATTTCCCGAGGGTACGGACTTCAACAAGAAAAGCAAAGAACGATCGGATACCTATGCAGAGTCCAATGGCTTACCTAAGTACGAGTATGTTCTCCATCCGAAATCAACAGGTTTTGTGTATAGTTTGAAGACCCTGAGAGAATACAAGATCGATGCCATTTACGATATCACTGTTGGATATCCTGATGTTCTGGCAAAGACAGAGGCAGATATGTTTGTGAACCGCAAGATTCCCCGGGAAATTCATTACCATATTAAGAAATTCGATGCTGCTGCAATACCCAAGGGAGATGAGGAGATAGAAGAATGGCTGAGGTGTCGCTGGAAAGAAAAGGAACAAAGATTGAAAGAATTTTATACTCATAGAGAATTTAGAAACTTAGCTTCGGATGAAGATGAAAAATTGAATCCTGGTGCTTCTGTGCTACATTCCAATGGTTATACAAATGGACACACCCACCATAGCCCCGCCCCTCATGTATTATTACGTTCAACGGAAGTCCATAGCAATATGAATTTCATCCGTTTCTTTTTATCTCAGCTCTTTTACACAGGTCAAGGGAGTTTTTTTCTTGTTTTATGTTGCCTTCATTGGACATTCATAGTTTGGGGTATCTTGGCATCGATATGGTTACAATATGTCAGCATGAAGACGGACGGCATGGATTACTTTATCATGAAAGCCCATCCCGATCCTGAGTTTATTGCTCAAGTTACGAACAATAAAACCACATCACCTAAATAACTATATGTAAACAGGTCTTAAAGTAAATAGGCTATAACATAGTGTGTTGATCTTTTTTTTTATTATTGTTATGTGCTGTTTAAATTATTCATGTTCCAAATGTAGCAAAATTACGTTCAGCAAAAAAATTGTGATGACGTTGGCAAACGTAAATAAGGGGGCGGGTCGACACCAGTCACCAGATTAGATATACTGTATGGTGTGTATCATGGCCGAAACAGTTTCAACAGATGGAGCATCGAAGAGCATATTATTGCCTTCAACAAGCGAAAGTAAAATAAAACTGAGAGGAGATGACCAATCGAAGGCTATTCTCTCAAGTGGTGTGCTCTCTACTGCAGGAAGTGGACCCGCCAAAAGTATGCTAGTCATTCTATCTGATTGATCATGTCCTCCATTTTATCTAATCTGTCTCTTTCTCTATCCCTCAATTTCTCCTTTCCTTTCTCTTCCATTAAGAAAAAAATACTTCTTTCATTTTAATATTTATCTTTCTGTTCTATCTCTTCCTAGACTATTCGATACCAGATGCCGAACAAGGCAGACGAACAAGTGACAATTCATCTTCAATAATCTGCCAGGAGAGAGACGAAGGTCAAACAGCCACTAAGGACTATCACGTAATGCACGGTCAGCCATTGGTAAGAGGTAACGAAGTGGCTGACCCTATCTCGACGCCCAGCACCCAACACCAGGCCTTCCAAGACTACTCCGGTGGGTGGTCACAGAAGGCCAGTGAATCAGATGCAGATGTATTATTAATTATCGACCAATCATCGCAGCTGTACCATGCACTAGCCTACAATTACATGATAATATGCCTTACGAAGGTTAAAGTCACGCCCCAACTCAACTCCAGACACGCAATGGCACTACATTTCGGTCTGGGACTCGGCCATTTTAAAAATGGCGACAATGAACTGGCCACTTCGAACTTCCTCAAAGCATTGGAAATCGCCACGACCCATAAAGATGATGGTAGCTGTGCATTAATTCAATACTATTTAGGGGAAATTGAATATTCTCAGAACAAGTTTCTAGCGGCTGCGAATTATTATAGTCAAGCTATACAGTATCGCAGTGACTCGAGTATCGGTAAGATGTTCGAAGTTGAAGTACCAACACTATCAGCGCTCCATTGTAAACAAGGTACTACGCTTCGATATGGTTCCAGGGTAATGGAAGCTGTGAAGAAGTTCACAGATGCCATTGACTGTGCTTATAGTAGAAGTGACCAACTGGCAGCCCACACCAACCTTGGTAACCTTTACCAAGCCATTGGAGATTTCAATAAATCCGTCGTCGAATATGAGAAGACTATTAGACTTGGCGACGAATTACATGATTTTTTATCATTGGGTTGGGCTCATGGTAATATCGGTAATGCTTACCTGGGCCTCTCAAAGAAGGACAAAGCTCTAGAGCACTTGAACACAGCACTCCGACTCACGATGACCTATGAGCCAACCCCCATGGCTATAGGGAGAGCCCTGAACAACCTGGGCACTGCGTACCAAGCTCTTAGTAATAACGAAGAAGCCAAGGAGTTTTATGATCAGAGTTTAGCTCAGGCTGTTTATGGTAATGACCTGCCAGGCCAGGCAAGGTATGCAAATATTAATATACGTTTCGTATGTTGAACAAATGATGTGCATGTTAAGTGCTTGTAATGTGAGTTTTAGTATTTGTTTGATGTAGAAGTTTTTAAAAGGAATCAGATGTTTAGTACATGCCTTATTTTATGGTTTGTATTTTAACACGTTTAAAGTAATATCAATTATTATAAACAATTTACTCCTTTTTTATCTTTTTACCCCTCCCCCTTTCTATTTAGAGTATACGGTAACCTTGGTAACATATTGATGATGCAGGAGAGATATGTGGATGCCATTGCTCATTACTCTGAAACTCTGTCCATCAGTCGTGACCGAGCCACACAAACCACTGCATACCATAATAGGGGCTGTGCTCGTTATGAGAGGGCGGAGTCAGAGAGAAAGGAAATCGCCACCACCCAATTTGATGTTAAATATCACCTTGTCAATGAGCCCAGTAGTGATTACCCTGGTCTACCTGACAATGTGATCAAGCACTATCGATCAGCTCTATCAGACCTCCAGAAGGTGACCAAGTACCATGAACAGACTCTCAACAACATCAAAGGTTCCTCGACTGGTTTGAGTCTGTCTGTGTCACTGTTTGAAACTAATTCGCGCACGTTCCAGCGATTACAGGACTGTGCCTATTGTATCGGGCAGTGGAAACAGGCTTTAGTGTTTGCGGAACAAAGCCGGTCTCGGACACTAGGAGAGCTGCTATTGAAGAAGAAAGATAGTGAGGTTGAAAACCATTTCAAAACGCCATTGGATCTACCACAGATCGTCCATGTTGTCAAGAGTATTGAGTTGCCAGTGGTGTACACGTCATACAGTGGTAATCGGCTTCTTGTGTGGCTATTAATGTCTGATAAGACAGATGAAACAGCTGACGTGTCCTTCAATATGTTTCAAGTATACTTAGATCAGAACCAGTTCGATGATAAATCGTTTGATTATCTAGTTCGTTTTCAGCTTAATGATAAGCTATGTGATCTCATTGATATGTACGGTTTTTGCAACTATCAATCGCCCACCATGCTGACCAACCTGTATGAAATCATAGCCAAACCATTGCTGGAAATACTGAATAAAGTTAACCCAACACCAACTGAAGTCATCCTCATTCCTGATAGCTATACCAGGCTGGTTCCCATGTCTGCATTACAAGAGCCCGAGACCCATTCCTTCTTAGGAGATCGATTGCAATTCCATATCATGAACTCCATCCTGACCACCGGAGTGCTATACCAGATGCCTACAGTCAACGTAACACTACCCCTAGATAACAATGCCTGTTGTGTTGTGGGTAATCCACACACTTTCCCTTTCAGTTGGAAAGGTGAGCACTGGAAACTGGGAGTCCTGCCTTTCTCTGAGAAGGAAGCGGATCGTGTCGCATTCACTCTTGGCACGACCGCCATTACCACTCATGAAGCATCTAAAGACGTGGTCCTCACGAAAGTCAAGCATTCCAAAATCATACATCTGGCCACTCATGGATGTGCGGGGGCGGGGTTCCTGGTGTTCTCAAGCTCTTCTGAGGGTATTGACACCTCCAAATTCCTCCTATTCTCGGAAGACATTGAAAAGATGACCACTCCTGCTGCCCTGGTTGTGTTGAGTAGCTGTGATAGTGCTCGAGGTGCATTCAAGGCCGATGGTATCCAGGGTATTGCTAGGTCATTCCTATTGGCCGGAGCACAGACAGTACTAACCTCACTATGGAGAGTACCTGATGAATCAGCATGTTATTTCATGCACTTCTTTTACCGTTATTTGATTGACGGTTTCACTAGCTATGTGGCCCTTCAGAAGGCGTGTCTCAGCATTCGTTGTTATAAGAAATACAGTGAATATATCCATTGGTCAGGATATCAGCTGCAGGGAAGAGAGATCACAATCGTTGCACCCAAGGATGATGATGGGCAGAGTCTGGCTAGTTTACTCGGGAAGACCAGCAGTTTCCCAGACTTGGAGCTGATACAGAAATTGGCAGATAAGCTAGTCAAGAAAACCGATAAACGAATGACTTCGCTGCTTCCAGGGAGTTCAGTAGATGACTCGCTGTATAAAAGAGAAGTACAGGTATAAATGTAGAAAACCTAGTTTACCATATATCGTACTTGGATATTTGGTAAATAAATTAATAATTCACTAAATTAACCTGCTGTATAGTATATAAATTTTTTTTTTTCGGCAGAAATCGTGTAATATGATTATGTTTGTTCCTTATTTCCAGCTGCTAGTATCAAGCCCAGCCAGTTATCCCATGGAAATCATCATTGATTATATTAATACTAACAGTGCTCACTACCCTGGCGGTATATATTGGATACCGGGCCATTCCAATGATCATATGACAGCTGCTCTGGAGCATATTAGCGAGGTATTTAACTACTTTATAACTGATGTGGGTTTTCCTTTTAGCTGTATTTTGATCAGTCCATGTACATTTGTATGTATAACATTCTAGCCATCAATTTTATCATAAGTACACTGTATTTTGAAACTATATCGTATACCTCATGTGCATTAACGTGTTTTTAAAATTCCCAAGTCAGAAGTTTTTTTCGTAGTATCATGCTGGTGTTGTTTAATCACACCTCATTGATAAGCACACTTATATTTAGCACATAGTCTGAGCAATTGTCTGAACTAAGGCATAGTAGTTTGGCTCTTATCTGGTTATATAGCGCATATCCTTTGATAAGAGCATATTTTCCTTTGAGAGAATAAGCACATGCACTTAACAACAAGCCAGTATGATACAGGAATAATAGATTGATAGTCAGTATTCCCTATTCAATGTAGTGGAGTAATGTTAGAGATGTGTACGTGCATACAACGTACTATGCGCTTACTACTTTGAATCTGTTTTCATACCTTATCTTTCATATTTTACAGAGTCTATCATCTGATTCCACTACTGAATCAATTAAACCCAGTGTAAACGAGCTCCTCAGGAAACTGAGTGTTCGCTTCACTAACCTCACGGCACCTGCTCTACTAGTCCTGCACCAGTTCCATTCCCTCCCCGCCCACTCCGCCCCTCTACATAGTCTAACGGATAACCCCTATATCAATGTTATAATCACTGCACCTTTGTCTTTTAGTGCTAGTTCATTTATTGAAGAAGCTGATAAGGTATTTAGTAGAGGATGTACAGAACACCATCTTGGGCCATTGACGTTCAGCCAGGTGATGCAAAGATTGGCATACTTCCTTCTTTCAAAATATGACTTCCATCCAATGAATGAAGAACAGGAGCTGCTGGATCGTATACAGGAGTTGGTGTGTGGCAATGTGGCGGTTTCTAAGCTCTGCTTTGCTGTACTGGATAGGTTCATCCAGCAGGGTGATGGTATTGCTGAAGATGGATTACGGTCGTTTGATAATATGGTGATGCAACGAACGCTAATGCACAAACAATCACTGGACACACATCATGGCACCACAACTGGGCTAGCTCTAAAGGAGAGAGAAAGAGCACCGATGGAAATGATTCACCAAACTATTAGAGAAGTCGACCTGGAGATGAGCTCCACTCAAGTTAGTACAGATCATGATGCAGCCATAATCACCTTAAAGGATCATGTCAAAACACGAAGTAACGAAGACTTCCTACTCCTTCCTGACCCTAAAGTTCTCTTGTTTACCAGCCAACTCCTCAGCTGTGTGCCCTGTTCCCCGCATAGTAGAGTACTAATGTATTGTCTGTCAATATTCAACGGAGCACCATTTCATTCCTCGATACTGGACACCATGCAAGTTACCATCCAGAAATATGCCGATATAGCCAGTGTTCCTGACAAGGAAGACCTAGCGTTTGTTTTGAAGTCGTATCATGTGATCGTGCCTTATCCTCCGCCGATCATTCAACCATCAGCTGTCACTGAAAGCAAAGGGAAGCAGGAATTAACGCCAAGTTATTACATAATGCCTGAAGCCATTACGGAGGCTGTTTACTTATCCTTGACTGAAATAGACAAGATATCATCGTGTGCTATTGTCAGTAGAACACTAAATGCCATACAGGAGCGACGATATGACCTATCATTGCAACATAACCCGCAGCGAGAAAAACAGCAGCAAACTGGAGCAATAGTGGACGAGTGTTACTATGATACTTTACTGTTACATGTGATCGGGTTGAAGGAGCTATTACTGGAGTATGTTATTGATGACTATGGGGTGTTCGGTAGGGAAACTGTTGAACAAGTTATTAAGCAATATATTACAGATAAGACAGACACTGTTGGAGATTATGGAGTCCTTCAACTTATTGATTACTTTATTAATAATCATATTTCATGATTGCACGACTCATGCATTTTTTTGTATTATATAATTATCAGATAACTGTATAAATTTTTAACTAACTTTTTTATTCATAAATTACATTAAACAGAAGTATAGCTATGTAATAATTGTAATTATGCAGACTCCGCCCCTTATTATGGTGCGCGCACGCACGTGTGAATATAATTTGATTAATTTCTTTTAACTTGAAATCAAGAAGAGTCAATCAGCAATTCCTTTGAAACTGACTGTCCTGCTATCGATTCGATCCTGCAAGTTATAGTCACATATCCCTATACTAGTAATGGCGGACAATGCTCCAGCGCAAGCTGCTCAGCAACAACCCCAACAAAGACCTTCTGGATGGCAAATGGCTAAGAGCATGGCGTTCCAGATGTTGCTGTTCTATCTCATAACGTCTTACTTTAGAGGTAGTAAAGAACCAGCCAAAGGACCAGACGGCCAACAACTAGTTTCAGCCCCAAATCTGTTCCCAGTTGGCCAAGCAATGGTAATAAGCCCCTCCCACCAAATTTATGTTAATTAATTCTATATATGCAGGAGCTGTATGTCTTCTTCAGTGAAGAAGAAGATTTCAGTGTTAGTACAGCAACAGAGGCATGGAGACTTAATCTAGAGTACGGTAATTGGGAAGATGGCCCTCAGGGTGATGGCACAAGGACACAAGATATTAACATGTCTGTACCTAAGGTACATGTATTGTATTATAGCCACCTTTTCACACTACAGCACTTCCTGAAACATTTTAAGGCGCTTTGAGTGCATAAACATGATGATGTGCATTGGTTACATTCACGTTCGTTAAACATTGAAAGGGTTGGGCCAAGAAAATGGGTATAGTGTGATGTTTTTTTCTTTATTAGAATGTACAAGAGAATGGTTCATGGTATCTCCATATTATACTGGTCAAAGAGGGCTATCCTATTGACCCCGAGGATGAAGAATACAATGATACTGC
>JAYJLX010006678.1:0-18317 GCA_036873525.1 Chalinula nematifera | reverse complement strand
GTGTTGTACCTGTAGCATAACGGGAACAGCTCCGGACTTTTCGTCAAAGGTCTAGGAAGTACCGATGGAAAGCGGTATTGGTCTCCTTTGTCTTTATTATTTTGCAGCGATGTCACATTCCAGAAGCCACTTCATCCAATCCACTCACACCCAAAAGTTCTTCACAAGCTGTTTCTTTGCAGCATCTCCGGCACGATCATCTAGTATCACTGTACAAGGTATCGGCACACGTCTTGCAACCTAACAAATAGCTGCAGCACTTAGCGAGTACGATTGGTGGCACCATCACGCTCTGGCAAATAGAGCAGCAAAATCCGTCCAACAATGTCCTTTTAAATGTAGGTGGTATGCCAGTAGCTGGAGTAGCTGGGACCACACTTTGAACAGGTAGGGGCAAGTTTCTTTACTTGGGCTTTTATAAACGCCATATCCTGCATTATCATTACATGTCATCGCTCTGGATTTTTTTTGGGGCGTCTCGAAAAAGTCGTCATCGCCAGTATCAGAATCCGACGAAATTGTACGTATTTCTCTCTTTCTCGATTTCAATAACTGTTTTTTCTTTACAGCATAGATTTTTCTATTGGTCTTCCAGAATTTCAGCCCTATAGCAATTAAATAATGATCAACACATAATACGTAATTAAGCCACATAATTTATGCAATTATACATGTGTGCATGTATATTGTTAAAGGGATATTCAAGCTAATGGGAGGCTGGCTGCAACGTTGCAGGAGGAGTCATATTTTAATGAGGTGTATGACAATAACAATGCCAGTAAAAATTGCACCATTGTTTCAATTGCAAATATACCTTGTGTACCAGCACAGTCATCTATCTCCAGCCCATCGTTGGTTACCATAGTGTATGTTTCGCCCCATTGTCTCTGAATGGCTACTAAAATGAAAATAATGTTTGCAGTTTCCTCTATGAAAGTCTGATTGTTCACTTCAACACTCAGCTTTGTTGGTGGAATCATAAAATAACCTGGCCTGAATGATTTTCACGTTTACTGTATTTCCTCCCTTCTTTTGCTGATGGGGTCAGGGTGGCTGAGCTAGTGAGAATCCTGACGAACTGCATCCAATTCCTATGCCTGCTGATGATGATGCTCCAGAACTACCAGCATGAGGCAAATATCGTATGGATTCGTCCTTAAACACCGGTACCGTGACGCTTAATGGTGATCCTTCTACCATCAATCTTGTTATCGAAATCCCTACATCCTTACTGAAAACGAATTTCTTGTTCTCCGGATCTGGTAAGAAAGCACGGACACCAGGTGCTGGTTCTTTTAACCACACAGTATGTGGATCAAGCTAAATAAACAATAAAGGTACGTAAGTTCACTAATGGGCATGCATGTGTGCAATATTCAAGAAGTATATACAACATGTAGCTGAGTGCAAGTCATGTGATTGCCTCCTCTACATCAGGCAAATTTCTGAGATTATGTCTTCAACAAAATACTGTACAACTCAACAGACCATACTGTAATAGGCGTGGTCAAAGCAAAATTGATAACTAAGTCGGCCATCTTGGTGTGCAATTTTATATGCAGAGGAATAGCTAAACGGCATAGTAAACTCGTAAGAAAAATAGATAGTTTTGTTATATGATTTTGCATTACATATAGTTGTCTCAGTTTGAAAACAACTGATTCTCTGCAATCACCATGGAAGTAGTATACTCTGATGTACACCAAGATGGTGAAATATACGATAATTTACGGAAATATACTAAACATTGAACTGGTTAACTAAGTTCGCCACACCCATTTCAGACGGCCTATTATTAGCATGCTTTAAAATGCTTACTAGTATAATATTGATACTCAGTTGTACATGCTAAAAAGGGATGGGGAAAAAAACCGTCACAAGAGGCAAAAATCTATTAAATTAGTGCTTGATGCTGCTATATTGCCCACCCACAACCTATATGCTCAATAAAACAAGCATAATCCGCCCAAGTATGATGTAACTGAACACAGCCACTTTACCCACTGATACACCAAAAAAAAAAAAGAGACTTGGAAACAAAAACAAAAGAAAAAACTTGAACAATAACAATGAAAAAAGAAAAGCAATATATATATAATGATTAATAGGACTGAGGAAACAGAAATGCTGTCTATTTCGATCTCGACTGACTCTGATGATCCAGACAATAGAACACTAGATGAAAAACTGAAATGGCTCGCCGACGCCATCATGCCGCGTAACTGAACAGTGATAACTTGTTTGAGGACATAGAGAGAAACTCAGTGAAAGTTCTGGTATAACAGGCAAGTTGAGTAACGACCACGTTGACGCCCCGACGTTATACGATTGTAGACTCTAGTCACACAGTATGAATGAACCAGACAAACAAGAACAACGGAACCAGACGGTTAGGAACAAGAATACGTACCAGACAGCAGACAGTAAACTGCGAGAAGAAAAAATCAAGAACCACGGTACCAGTCCACTGAATGACTTGAATGCACGAGACTAGACTGCTGCGCATATAGACTCACGCTTCGCGCACGCGCATTCCGTGCACTGAATAGATTTAATTTGGTCGTTGGTGGTCCAGGGTCTCCTCTGTCAGTTGGCTCTCACTCCGAAGTCTGCAATCTGCACTGAGCATAAAATTTCAATATCTCACTGACTCACGGAAAGAGACTGACTTATTATACTGACTCCCGCAGCACCAGGTTGACAGGTTCTATTCAATTCTGCCGCCTCATGGCCACATTGGATAACATACCAGGAATCAAATCACTGATTGAGGACTGTCATTCACAAGCGTCGGAGCTATAGTTTTATTAGTGATTTATTAAGAACTCAATTCCCAAGCGTTGCAAGAGGTCTTAGTACAAGCGCTACTGTGAGGTACATGGCATACATGCCACTTCTAGGCTCTCTGATCACAAGATTGATAATTATGTGAAGATGAGTGCTTATAGGGTTAGCCAATTGTAGATATAGCATGGGTTTTTACTTTGTATATAGTTTAACCCTAACCCCACCCATTATCCCCCCTACCCCCATATATTACAAACTATAGACTTATATTCATATTATATGCCGTATAAGTGGAATCTTTCAAGTGGGGAAAGTTTTGCTTTTTTCGCGGATTAGGGGGTGATTCGCAAAACTATTACCCCAGAATTTAGCCTCTATTATCAAGCTTTTCGGGAATGTTTCTCCTTGTGAAAAGGCTAATTTATGATTCGCGGAAGTTTATCCACTTGAAAGATTCCACTTATATGGTACTGATGAGCAAAAGGGAGTCTGTTGGATTTAAGTCGATTTTCTCAGCCCTTGGTGAAAAATTTCTGCTGGCCAATCACAGTCGTTTGCTTAGAAACGTCACTATATATCTGATGACCACAAAGCCCGCCAAGTTGCCGTTTTATTGCAAGTAAATGCGATGGATTTGTGGGGTATTAACGTAATCAAATTTTTGCGTCACGATTTCACTTCCTGGTTGACTCAGTGGGCCAGACTCCCTTTTGCTCGTTATATAAGTGTGGGAGTCTGGGGAGGAGGAGACTAACAGGTCAATTACGATTACAATCATAATTGATTACACTTTTTATTGTAATCATGACTGTGAACCAAACAAAAAAATGATAGAGTAATAATCAATCGGCTAATGATACTTGAATCGTATATCATACACAGGGTAATTAAGTCCTGGATCAGGCTCAACAGCCGAAAAAATGGCTACTTTTTAGTTGACCATAACTCCAGTTTAAAATAACATTTGAAGCTGAAACAAATTGCATTATGTAGAGCTATCCTTTACTGAAACGTTGTGTCACACTGAACGATTCGGATTAACTGCTGCATGGTAACAGTCTGGACTAAACAGTAAACTGTCTCCTTTTTTCCATCATAATCTTCCATTTATACTCATTATTTTAATCCCTCTTGTTTGAATTGAAACACTTAAGTAGGAGGAGTCGGCACTTGGGAACTGAGACGAATTTGTTCTGCTCAACTTATCGGTGCAGCAGAATGATTTATACAGTCTACATCTGTAGATCAATACAAATTTCAACGCTATAATGTATATTTAGGGTTAACTCACCAATTGTATAACTAAAAAAAAGTATAGAAAC
Source organism: Chalinula nematifera (assembly GCA_036873525.1). Classification (NCBI taxonomy): domain Eukaryota; kingdom Metazoa; phylum Porifera; class Demospongiae; order Haplosclerida; family Chalinidae; genus Chalinula; species Chalinula nematifera. The sequence continues at coordinate 14,208 of JAYJLX010006678.1, read as the reverse complement.
AAGCTTTCTGTTTTGGTCTTTTGAAATACGGAGATGTATCAATTGGTTAAAATGTATACATCTGGGGGTGGGGCTGGTGTGCATGGGAATGGTCCTTATGTAAACTTGGTTGGAAGAGGGCCTCTCATGATTCATTAAGTTCTCTTCGCTATTGATGTACGAAGACAGGATGGAGCGCTGATACCAAACTTGTTATTGGTGGTGAGTTGACTCGATATCGGAACGGGCTCGTCACCATCACCGGTGGTCACCAGAGTCTATCAGTAATCTGGGTGTTGTGCATTTGTAACTTGTGGTTCATAAAATGACGTGACATACGTAGTCTACATCCCTGAAGTCTCAACAAGACTGACATTATCCTATGTGTCAGCGTATAGTTTTGGCTACGCCACATCAGTCACATGCATCATCAGAAAGGTTAGCCCGGGTTAGCCACACCCTTTTAGGCTAGTGGAACCCGGACACTCCCAGTAAAGGGCACCTCTGTGTAAAGGACACCTCCATTTAATGGACGAAATATTCTGTCCCCTAGGTGTCCACTATAAATAGAGGTTCCACTGTATACTGAAATAAAGTAATATGTTCAACTATAGAGTTAATTATTGTCAGCTTTATTGAACATTCTGCAATGGACAGAATGCATCAGTATGTCTTTCAGCATCAGTGTAGCAACTGTAATTGACATCGTTTATTGATTCATGGAACAACCACCCAATTACCAGGTACATATACATTTTAAACATACATGTACATGTACATTCAAACCTTTAAGATTGTAAATCAGCACCAAAAATTTGTTAGCTGTGATTCAAAATGGCTGCGGATTTTGCAATTTGAACTTTGAATTACATACAAAGCCATCAATTAAGTTGGAGATTAATGATTCACTGTGAAAAAAATTATAAAAGAGGCTATACAGTATTGCCCAACACCTTTGCACTTGTCAAGAATTGTATATTTTAGGCCCTTCTTAATTCAATTCTTTAGCAATACTAAGAGAGTACATGTTCATCAAGAACCGTTTTTACAAGGCAAAGTGTACGACTAGCCTGAACATTCCGTCAATGAAATTTCTATTTCACTATTGATCCATGCTATCATTTATGCTTATTATTCACTGATCATGATTAGCAAGGTGTATAGTTCTATTTATAGATATAAGTGTATAAAACAATTGTTTTATGAAATATTTAGTATGTTTTAGGGCTGCTTATATGTTAATTTCATTAACCACACCCAATATAAAATGGCTATGCTTAGGAAAAACACATGATTTTTGTGAATTTATTAGCATATTAAATGTAGGTTTTGTTAGGAATATTCATTGTAATTAATATATTATTATTATTATTAATGTTTTGTATAATTATATTGATTTTTATTTTTGAAGAAGAAACTAGAGAGAGAAGTAAGTGTGTGTGCGCGTCTGTGCGTGGCATCCGACTGGTATTCCACCTGATAGTCGACAACTAGAACGTAGAATTACCGTTTATTTGTGTAGCCAGATACCACATCATACCATCTTTTTTATTGCCGGAAATGAAAGCACCGAACAATGCTGGAGCTTACATGTAATTTGTAATTAGCTATTTCAATTAAAAGGGGGTGGGGTTGTTTAACCCCTAAACAAGAAACAGAAACAAAGTCACTAGTTAAGAAAACAAAGTTTGTACATGTATGTGATGTTAATAAAAAGATCATGAAATCTGATATAGGTCTTAAATTTACTGAAAAATCAAGTCAGGTAAAAGATGGGAAACATAATGTTCATTAAATGCATCTGCATGATTGATTAAAATCTCTGTAGAATCAATTCCAATTTCCAAGTGTGGCTCTTTCATAATGAAGCCTCCATTTTGCCTATAAGGATGTACTGCTTTCTCTATTACTTGTCTTTCTGCTTATGGCAAAATCATAGTTGTGCAATGGGAAAACATTAGTTGCGTCCTACCTAGTAAATAAACAATTACACTTATATGTAATATAATTAGTCTACCAAACACAAAAAAAGTGCATGGGCATGGGATTATGTAATCAACACAAGAAAAATTCATAGGTAAATAGTTGGCTCAACAGTTTTTAACTAAATAATACATAAAGGGTGTGGCTAACCTTACTGATATGTGACTTAACCAAAACTACAGACACAGTCCTGTTGAAACTTGAGGCATGTACGTACGTTACACGTCACTAGTTAATCGAACCACAAGTTACAACACTCTGATCACTTTATTGACCTGTATTAAAACAAGTGCTAATTAATTTTTGCGTATACCAATCTATACTAAAAATGCAACACACATTTACCAGTTTCTCTATTTTATTCATAGATCACTGCATTATCACCGGCTAAATATTAGAGCAGACTAGGGCAGCCATTTTATCATGGGGTGTGACTCATAGTGGCAGTGTTCTAATTGTGGATAAATAAATTATAATAGATGGATAGGCAGATAGATAGGCAGACAGACGGACAGACAGTCAATAGAGACTATGAAAGTTTCGCCTAGTTTTAACCTGCTGTACATACAATAAGAGGCGTGGCAAGACTATTCTACCATGGCAATTATTAAATCATACTGTCTTCAACTATAGATAATGTTAGGATCTATGCTTCAACATTAACCTGTTTAGAGTTACCGTCTTCTCAATCATCTTGAATATTTATCTGAGTCTTTGCCTTCAACTTCTTATCCATAGCCACACCTGCTTCAACTGACTGCAAACAAAATAAAATTATTTTAATGGTCTATTATATTAGTCTAGTATAATTTTATTACTCTTACTGACTGAGAAAAAAATGAAAAATGAAAATCAGGAAATTGATTTCTATAAATTTTAGGTGATCTTTTTCTTACTTTTTATTTAAGAGTTGAAACAGGTAATTACAGCAATTTTTTATTTTTAAAGATGCAATCTTACATGCACCGTATCAGATTGGACTCTACCTCGAATCGTGCACTGTGAGTTGCAATACATATGCTTTGTTGTCAGCTCTGCATTTTATTAATATTTAAAAATTATTCATATTTGTTTTTCTGATCTAGGTTGTGTATCGGATTGGACTCTACCTCGAATCGTACACTGTGAGTTGCAATACATATGATTTGTTGTCAGCTCTGCATTTTCATAATAATTAGTTGTATTTAAAAATTTCGTATTCGATTTTCCGATCTAGGTTGTGTATCAGATAGTACTCTGAATCGTACACTGAGTTGCAATACATATGCTTTGTTGTCAGCTCTGCATTTTCATAATAATTATTATTTACAAATTTGTTTTCCTGATCTAGGTTGTGTATCGGATTGGACTGTACCTCTAATTGTACACTGTGAGTTGTCACATATTGTCATATGCTTTGTTGTAAGCTCTGCATTTTCATAATATTATTTCCATTGCGTATACTGTACCTGTTAAAGTTTTTGTTTTAATGTTAATTGAACTAACTAATCGAACTAACTGAAAAAATGTACAAAAGCAATACTTATATAAGAGGAGAAAGGTGACACGTGATTACATAACATTACAAAAAATTATTATTTTAACTTAATGAAACCAATGTTTACATACATGTAACCTTGTACCCACATGTCCAACAACTGCAATGTACTGGATGGACAACTCGTGTCCAGAAATTTATTGACATCAATGTATTAATTAACGGGCGGTTATCAAATAATTTAATACATGGGGAAAGTACGGGTAAAACAGTTTACATCGCTTCAATTTCTTTATAAAGTGTCTGGCACAACGGGCCCCCCTCTAGACAGATTCTTCAGCCTTTTCTCTTTCTAACTATGCCCTACACGATACCATTCAAGAAGAATTAAAGCAACATTAGTAGTTTGTTTTGTATCCACGTCCATGTATTTTAAGTAACGAAAACAGCTCTTCATCTCGAAATCGCCATTTGCAATTCCAGAATCTTGGTGGCCCTCCCCTAGTTGTTTAGATAGTCACGTGATCTGATCATTTTTAACGGCTCTATCATACTGTTTAATGGGTATTTTTCATCGCTAAAATCCTGATTTCTGCTCGCTAGTTATTATAAAATATTAGTAGTTATCAATGATTTATTAATGGTTATCAATGAATTATTATGAATTATAATGAAATATTAATGGTCAGCAATGTCTTCAAAATACATTACATTTTCTGGAGTGACGGAAAGCCAAGAATTTCAGGATATTATGAGATTACGGAGATTATTAATAGTTATAATAGTTACTGCTTTCCGTAATAATAATTAATTAATTATTTTTATCAATGTTAACGGTTGTTTTAATTGATTATTTTGAACCGAATTTCAACTGAAAAAAGTACCATGTCTAATTTAACATAGAAATACAATATTTCTCAGGAAGAAAGATGGAATCTGCTTGAAATATTCTTCTATCTTTGTTCGTTTTTCTGTGACGGTTGTGTAGACTGGCCCGAAACTCAATCTTTCTTTTGTACCCATTGTTAAGAGACGGGACTACGGTCAACCGGGGTAGAGATTTTCAAAGGAAAAAAGTACCACAGGCGAAGGTGGTGGATTTCTTCGTGACCTACATGGATAGATAGATAAAAGACTGGGTTAGCCGACTTCGCTTGAAATAATTCTTTCACTGCTACACTTAAGCAAGTGTGCTCAATCTAAAATTGAGTCCCTACTCTTTTACACGTAAAATTTGCATACGTAAAGTTAAAATTATTACATGGGCGTGTCTGCCAATTGTTGGACATGATAAGATGAAAGGCACCGACACGAATACATATTCGGTAAGAAAACGCCAGCACGGGTTAAAAATGTTTTGTTAAGTCACTAATAACCCGTGAATTTTAGCAGTAAAACACAGTTTAACCCGTACTGAAATAGTAAGACACGTCGCACGGTTAGATTAGAAGAGATTTTTAGTTGCACCTAAGCAATGACTTATAGCTGTCTATCTGAAACTTACTCTGGAGGTAACCGAGGGGTTTCTTGACATCCATGCAGATGGGTTTTCTATAGTGCAAGTGTTTCTGGATGAGAACGCAACCAGACGGTAAAAAGCGATCACGTTTTTTTCTCCAAATTAGAAGTGTTGTCGTTGAAACTACGCTGTGAAATACTCTATGACTGTTGTCAAGGCAAACTTTGCCAGTGAATGACCACAGGCGGGCGTTTGTTTTGCAGAGTCTCGCTCTCTCGAGGCACGCTTCTTGCTGCTTTGGTCACCTTCAGGTAACATATGGATATAGTTTTTCCTAAACATCTTATGGCTCCCATGGTACAAATCAAATAGCATCAGCTAGGATTACACTCGAATAATGATTCATAATCCCACGGGCTCGGGATTATGAATCATCATTCTCGTGTATATCCTGATACACCCCTCGGGGTCATGAATGTTCTGCTATCTATTACATAGAAATTGGATAAACAGTTTGTATAGTGTAATACATGCATTTCACAGTACCTCATGCAGCTATACCATATCATAATTGGATTAATTGTTTATTATCAATGTTTATAGTACTGAAATATATCTGCGATTGTTACTGAAGGCAGTCCTTCACCTAAACGAATTAAGTTGTCTGATCAGAGTAAGTAATGCATGCATTATGTATGTTGTGCATTACAGTTGATTCAATTTTTTTCTGTTTAGAAACCTTTCAGAATCCACTTTTTAAAAACAGGCTTTATGTTGTTAGAGAGTGTTACGAAACATTCTTTCAAGAAATCTTATGCAGACGTGCCTCACTACCAATCGACACTAAAGGGCTAGGAATGTGGTTCACAGAGACACCGGGAATAGGAAAGTCTGTGTTTCTGGCATATGTCGCTGAAAGATTGAACGAAGAAGGGATTGAGTTTATTGTAACAATTGGAAATAAATGACACTGTGAAAGAAAACATTATTCTGAATTGGAAGATGATTTAAACCAGTCAGTAGTGCACTTGATTGACCCCGGAGATAATCCACCCATACTTGGGTTGCAAAGACACGTAGCGTTTGCTATTTTTCTTGCTTCCCCCACCCTGAAAAATATTATTTTGTATCATCAGAAAGAGTTATGTACCTTATTTATGCCTTTATGGTCTAAAAATGAAATGGAGGATTGCTGCGCAACTTTGGAAACCCCATTCAATGAAGATATCTTTAAAAAATGGGGAGGGGTTTTTATAGATTCGTATCAAGATGAAATGTTAGAACACCAACTAAAAAGAATTCTTTGATCCTTCATTTTAAGGGATATTCTTTCGAATCTCCATTGTGACACTAAGTGAACCCATTCATGAACACCAATGGCTATTGCACAGATTTCTTACCGAGAACTACACGAGCTGTGATATTCAACTACCGTCAGTTTATGTTGAGAAAAAAGTTGTTGCTGTGATAGACCAAGTAAAATTTAAAGATGTAGGTGATTCTAACTCATGCAAGTTATATGAGCGACACGTATTAAATAATCTTGTTGCTGGAAAATTTTATGCCACTCCTTATGACAAGAGGACATCATCAACTAATAATGTAGCACTGAAGCTACTAAAGACTACACTAATAACACAGTAGTATCTCAACTACCTGCTAAGAACATGTTATACGTTCCGAAAGAGAAAAATAAACTAGGAGTTGATGCTTTAGCTACAGGAATCGCTTGGGCATTTGAAGTCACAATCAGCAATAAACACAAATCAATGGATATTTCCTCCAAAGCAGTTTCCGTTTATTACTGATCTATACACATTAATTATTCATCCTAAACCTTTTGATAATGCCTTTAGATTTCCTACTGTGATTGAGTCCGACAAAGAGCCGACACTTACAAAACGTTATACGTGCCAGTACTCGGGATTCTTTTTTGATCTATGACCATAATTATTATTAAAATATAATATAATAAACAGTGTATTATTTGATATTAGAGTTCATTTGTTTTTGAAACTCGATTGCCACATATATACCCCTTGCCAGTCCATCAACCTCATTACACACATCGATCAGCGACTGACTGACTTTGACCTAAAGGTGCGCTTAAGGGTATACTCAAAGTACACATGTACAAAATTACCACACCAATCAATTATCATCCCATGGATAATTTTGTTGATTTACGGCAGCAATGCAAGTTATATAGTTACATGTAATTTTTGAGACAATAAAGTACATATAGTATAATGTATAGGTAGCTACTTTGTACTTTATGTGATTGATGTCACATTGCTTTTTAAACCCATTGGTCTACTATGAGAACCCTCACGTAAATATTGTATATAACCTTCACCATATACATGATAGTTATATTATAACGGGTATGGTATGTACAACAGTACATAAAGGTAGGAATTGATTTGTGTGAACGTATGGGACAGTGTTACATAGTAAATTAGAGATGGGCCTGGGTGATATAATCATGTATTCAGGAATGGGATTCCGTAATGTTTAAAATAATGAGCCGATGAAAAAGAAACACAAGAGTAGCATTAAATTCCCACGTCTTTGACTAGAGTCAAGTTTTAGAAAAAAAATCACCACACCCACAAGTTTATCAAGAATTAAAGGGAATAATTAAAAAACTTGGTTGTGCTACACACTACACAAACTATAATGTGTGAAGTTGCATTATTACCACACTTCTGGTGTTTTAAAAGTGAGGTTTTAGTACATCATTTATTTTGTGTTGATGTTTGAACAGTAAATTTACCAAATAAGGAGTTGTTTGTATATACTATATGCTGTGGTCAAGTATATGCTATTAATTACTATACTTGACTACAACATAGTATTGAATAGCAAACCACATTATCACATTATTTGGTAACTATAGTGTTTAAATATATTATCAAGTGCATGTACATGTACATAATGTACATGCCATTGCCATTAATCATTACTTGACTACAGCCTGAAACTTGACATATACAATGCACTGCTACAACTTCATTATAGTTTCCAATATCAACCCAGCGATATAATCTCTCGTAACTACCCATTGTCTGTAAGCAAAACACACAACAGAATGATGATTGTCTTCACTAACTAAACAATACTTACATTACATGCATCACTTTTTCTTTGTTTGCAACATAAAGGTAGTCTCGCGTAGCCAGCCCCTCCCACTACGAAGGAAGAGTCTGGTCCACTGTTTGTTGTTCGGAATGTTGAGATAAGTGGTTGACCGCACTAGTGACCAAATGTTATTTTAACACTTTATTTATGCAAACATTATTAAAATTATTATGACGCGTTATTAATCAATTTATTATTAATCATGAATATGGCTGCTATACTAACTACTGTGGAAGAAAAAATAGGACTCGTCTTGAAGGAGAAACAAAAAGAGGCATTGCAGGCATTCTGTACTGGTAAGGATGTATTCATATCATTGCCGACTGGGTATGGGAAATCAATGATATACGGTTGTTTTTCTCTGGTGTATGATATAATGAAAGGTATGGCATGGCTGGCTGCTGAGTTGTTACATAATATTATATAGTTTTTCTTTGTGTCAGTGATCCTTGGTTTGTAATTATAGTATCATACTTGAATGTTTTTTTGTAGGCCAAACTGGTAGTATAGTTCTATGTGTAAGTCCTCTGGTTTCACTAATGATGGATCAGAAGGAAAAATTCTGCTCGGCTTACTCTGGTTTGATGAAGGCTGAGTTCGTTAGTGAGAACCAGGATACAGTGAATTCAGTTCTCAAGGGGGATGTGCAACTGGTGTTCAGCAGTCCAGAAGCCATTATTTGTAATCCGAAATATAGGAATATGTTGCTAACACCAGTGTATAAGAAGAAGTTGGTTGCTTTCGTTGTTGACGAGGCTCACTGTGTCAAATCCTGGTATGTATAGACTAGCTAGCGTCTAAATTTGTGTGTGTAGCGTATGTATGTGTATGTGTGACTACATGTGATACGGCACCGGCATATTACTGAATTGTTTTCATTCATATATAGGGGTGATGAATATAGGGTTGCGTTTGCTCAGTTAGGTGAAATAAGAAGCATCATACCTTCATCTGTCAATGTCCTGGCACTAACTGCTACTTCTACCCGAGACAGCTTCAAGGTTATATGTGATAGATTGTCTCTCAAAGATCCATGTGTAATAGGGTGTCACCCAAACCGCGACAATATCAAATACTGTGTTAAAATACTGCCTCGTATGGATGAATTTTGCACAGAGATGGCTGCAGGTTTGAAAGAGCAAGGTAAAAACTTTCCGAAGACTGTCATATTTTGTACAAGCTACACAGATTGTGGACAACTGTATTTAACCCTCAAACAAAAGTTAGGTTCCCATTACACCAATCCACCAAACTTTCTGGATTTCATAGATTTTCGTCTGATTGACATGTTTAAAGCTGCCACTATTGAGATGAAAGAGTGTTTTACAAGCGTTCTGTGGATGTGACTCCCAGCTACGTGTTGTTATAGCGACGTCCGCCTTTGGAATGGGTATCAATTGTTGAGAAATAATACACTGGACTCCTCCTGCTGACATTGAAACTTATGCACAGCAGAGCAGGTCGTGATGGATTACCGTCTGTAGCAAGGCTATTATATGGAAGATTTGTAAATGAAAGAATATGGAATAACAATACAATTTGTAGGAAGAAGTTGCTCAATAAAAACTTTCTATTTTATGTAGATAAAGATGTACAGTGTTGTAATTTATGCAACCAAATGGATTGATTATTTTTATTTGTTGAATTGGATGATTAAAATGATGTACAGACTGATAAAACTGATTGATAAATTATTGAATATAAATAATAGATAATATACAGTATTAAAATATGAGACTTGGCACAATGTTCTCAACCAACCAGTCCTCTATTTCATCCCAGTTTGCAGATTCAAGTAACAGTTTCGACATGGCTGGAAAGCAATCATGTTTTCTAGAAGGAACATTACGACATACATGGTTTAAATCCAGTTCTTCAATAATGACAGCCAAATCTTTCTTTGTACTTGGTTTGCTATGTATATTGGAATCTTTTTTTCTTGGGGTAATAGTTTCCATATTGGAACAGATGTCGTGAACAACTCCAATGGTTTTTGCTGCTCTTTGTAATGTGGATGGCTGTATATTAGACCCCAAATGTTTTATAACTTGCTTGAGCTGTCTGTTAAGGTGCTTGGGGTAAATCACATGGAATATTCGTACCCTTAACCCCCTTGGTATTGACAAAACGACCGTGGCAAAGTTGAGCTGATTTACGTTCAGAAAGAAGGAAATGGTAATTCATTAACAACAACCCTGCCTCTTTTGCATAATTCCTTCTGCCTTTCTGCTTAAATATGATTATTAAAAAACTTCCAAACTAACAATACACGGGTACCGTCCCCTTCCTTGATCGCATCTTTAAAGCTGTACCAAATGAGGCCAACAGTTAATACCTCGTGACTGTATGACAGAACTCTGTCTTCATAACGTTGTCTGGATCTATCTTGACAAACATATTTACCACTCTCTCTGCAAGGTCGTGAATGGACTTCACACTACTCGACTCAGGTTTTCCTATGATCTACTTAGCTGCTGCTACCACGTAACCTTCAAGAACGGTCTCAAAGAAGTCTTCTGCTGCATTCATATTCTGTTCAGGATCTAAAGGAACTGACGTACGATGGATCAAGTTCTTTAACTGATATAGGGTTCCTTTGTCTGAAGCTGAGTCTTTCGAGAAGAGCACACTCCAAATTACCTAGTACAACAATACATTAATTCATAATTATTTCGACGAAAGTTTTGACTCATGCTTGGTGATGGGGCTGTTTGGTATATATGTACACTCTATAATGACTTACACAATTTGCATGCATTCACATCTTAATTTATATTACCTTCATTAGAGCCATCCTAGCATGCCAGTCTTCAGGTGTTGCTAGCAGGCCTTCTAGTCTTTCCATGGAATCCTTTGCTGTTGTGTACACTACTTGAGAACTCCTAATACAGGATGCAGTTAGTTGAGAATTGTTTCCCAAACATTGTAGTCTTAACTGTGCCATACGGTCTTCCATCTGGAAGAACGATATCTTCAGTAATTGGCAAAGAGGGAACATATTTCAGTAAGGTCCGTAAGATCTTTACCATATCTTCTGTTTTGTTCTCATTAAACAGAAGTAAACCAAGAGGAACCTATATAAGTAATAATTCAATCCAATGCATGCACAGGCAATTCAATAATTATATCACTGCATGAGTAATGTGTATATTAGACGATAAAAATAGTGAAGTGGCATGGTATGCTCATGCGCAGTATATACTCACAACAACTGATCATTTCCTTTGACTTCGAGTGCTCTATATGCCACACTATTTGTTCTGAATCATGCTCTAAAGTTGTCTCCATATGACAGTACAGGATCCTATAATTATGCATTTCATGTCATATAGACTATGCTATTCACATGCACATGTTATCAAACATGCATGCACCTTGAAACCAATATGCTCATTGTGTGTTTGAAATCTTCGATTTCTTTATCAGATGGCAGTAGTCTTTTGATATTTATTTCTCCACTTGATGGTACACACGCCACTAAGATTGAGTCTATCCAGCACAGCATATGAGTGAAAGAAATGGCACGACCGTGTTGTGTACTCTAGTCGCTGGAACCTTCGTCTGAAGTTTTTATCCACATTATCTCCAACGATTTTGAACCCAGTCCAGTAAGCAGTGACTTCCGAGGAGTTGTGATTGTCATCATCGTCAGGGCTCGACTCCTCAAGCATACAATCCTGTGTAGTGTTTCCTGCAGATGCCTGACTATTTCTAGCCCCTGATGTGTCCATTTCTTCATCTATATATTATACGCACAATATCATAGTACGCATTCTTATTTGTCATGTGCATGTATAGAAGTATATAATGTTGCTTAAACCTTCACTTAAGTTATAATCATTACCATCCTGATCTTGATCTGACAGATGTTTTTCTGCTTCGCTCTCTATGTCATCATCACTATACAGCGTTGAGATGGATATTTCGTCACTGAAATCCATATCATCGAAGTCATCATTTTCATTTGCAGAGTTCGCACCTTCATCACTATCGTAAGATGGGTTTACAATAGATTGCTTGTTACCCGAGCAGCTACTGGAAGTCTGGCTTCTTGCCTATATAACAAACATAAATTCCCAGTATATACTGCATGCATAACAATACAACTGTGCATTGCCATATCATGGCCATCTCTTTGGACAAACCTTTAAATGATCAATCAAACCATGAGACCACTAAAAAACTCTATTATCGTAATCTTCACTTAACCGATCAATAACCTTAAGTGTACCCATGTGTGACAAAGAGACACCAAGATTTTGTAAACATTTGTATACCTGAAAAGAAATAATTCATAATAATTATAATATCACACAATTAAACTGACTGGCTTTACCTGTTTGTGACATCTACTGCCATAAAGGACAATTGATATTGCTCTCTGAAGAAGTGAAAAGCGGGTTTTCACTAAGATTGATGCAATCATACAAGTAGCTCCAACACCGTATTTATTACTTGGGATTAGCATATTCAGCAGCTTCATGAATGTTGGCATATTGGTCACTAACTCGGCATGTATGGTTTCCCAATTAAATTGCTTAATCTCTTTGTACATGTCCCGAACAATTGAGTCATGGTTGTCTGAACAGATATGTTTTACCTCCTGGTTCATCAGCCAGCAAACTTCCTTCAGAGCATGGTCTGCTGTACGTGGTGATGACACAACAGATGACAGGAGAAAAGTGTAACTTCGGCATAAAATTCTGTTGATGTTCTTTCTTTGCCAAGGAGATGTGATTTCAAACTTCTTCTCACCAGATGGATACTTCATTTTAACCTGAAAAATCGTTTACGATATATACTAAACATGCATGTACATGGTGCATGCACCCTCATTGTCGTCAGTGCTGCATGCTTGACTTACTGATAATTTAGTTCCTGTTTTCCGGTTTCTAGGAGTTTGGGGAGATTGGGTGGGGTTAACACTACAGACAGAACTATGAAGTGTGCGCGTACAACTTGATCAACTGCAGCTGGAGGGAGTTTGTGACTGCGGACCTGCGGGACTGTGACCGAGCGGGCTTTGGGAAGGAGTGGGCTGGTCATCTATGGCACTTAATAATGCCGGGCTACTCTGACTATAAGTAATTTTCTACTTCCATATACTTCTCTAATACTCCTTTACAGCTGCCACAGATATACCTATCTCTTGAAAGCACATGTGACACTCTTCTTCCATATTTTTCGAGGCTAATTTGATCCAGCACAGCTATAGCATTCTTGGTAGTCAAGCCTGAGAGTTTTCTTCACTTATTTTTATCGGTACCATGGCTTACGTCACAACTACAAACAGCACAACTCATCCTTGCACTTGGCTTTCTTCTTCAAGCATGCATATACACGAGTAGTTCTTGATGTACTTATTAAATAACGTCATTAATTTTAATAATGTTTACATAATAAAGTAACATTTGGTCACTAGTGCGGTCAACCACTTATCTCGACATTCTGAACAAACTCTATACAGGCAGTGGACCAGACCCTTCCTTCGTAGTGGGAGGGGCTGGCTACGCGAGACTAACATAAAGGTAGAGGTATTCAGGTTAAGCAGATCAAATTAATAACAAAGCGGATGTGATTAAGCAAATTAATATATGGGTTATCTTTATCTGTGTATAAGGCAAGAAATAATACAATGTACCTGTAGGATGTATGTACTGCTGTGTACATCTATGTACAGTGGGCGTAGGGCGTGTACCTTCTCTATATACTCACTATAAATACACATTGCAGCTTTTCTTTGAGTTAAAAAGAAGTTAGAAGCTCATTTGATGGATGGGTGTGACCTGACGTATGCCATACAGTATTTAGAATAACTATACACAAACAGCTATACAAATCTATGCGATCATTTCTATGATGATCAATTACCAGGCAAGCAGCTGGTAGTGTGATATACCCTACTGCTACTTATTATGATAACAAGATCCCATGCCACTGACTGAGTTGTTAAAAATTATTACCAGTTAGAAAAAACAAAGACAATACAATTCAACATACAATAAAGGTACAAAAAACGATATGCCAGGCAAAACATTTAGAAACAAAAACTATCTGTTACTGTACTCTATATTATACATGTCATTCACAGCATACAAAATAAATTTAATAATAACAAATATTAGTAGAACAAGCAAAAATAGAACAAGCAAAAATAAAACAAAAAGCA
>JAYJLX010006677.1:0-43735 GCA_036873525.1 Chalinula nematifera | reverse complement strand
ACAAGTGCATATGAATATGAGTGCATCTTTTCCACAAATATAAATAAAACAAGCCCATTTCTCTTGGTTTGATCTTAATGCTAACACAGTTGTTTCCAAACCCTACAGATATGCGTATGTGTGTGGGTGTGACAGGTTACCTTGTTAGCAATGCTAGTGATAAACGACTTGATGTCCAGTTGGGTGGGACAGCTTTTTTGGCAGGGGGCGTCGGCACATTTGAGGCACCTGGTGGCCTCCCTCAGGGCAGCCCTCTCGCTGAGTGTGGTGTGTTTAATGTCATCGAAATTATTCGTTTTACCAGAACAATCCTATTACAAGATGGATATGAAGGGTAAATTACATAACAATGTGCTGGACTGGTTTTTAAATTAGTTTACCGAGCAGGACTTGTCTTGGTTCCTCTTCCAGTGTCTCCTAGCTTTTTTTGTCTCTTCAGTCGATACAGATTTGGCAAATTTTGGAATCTTTGGGTTGAGCGCCAACAGACTCTGCAGAGGAGATACAAAATAAGCGATTAGGAGCACTAATGATAAGGTTAGCTTATTAACTAGACTAAAAAAGCTTTGGAAGCAATTGCAATGGTATACACAGACCTGCCTATAGTTTATATACAGATAAATTAATCCTCTAACTACCTCAATATCAGGGGGATCTCGGGATAACTTTCCAAGGACGGACATTTTTTTCCAAACCGATTGGCAATTGATAGCAAGAGGGAGGCGGGTCTAAAAAAATGAATAAAAAGTTGCAGAAGCACGTGCTGTGCTGGTGTTTCCGCCCACGCAAAAGATTGTTTAATTCGCAGTAGGGCGTGGCTCGTTATTGTTTACACCAAACATTTGGCTATTTTTAATTTGCTATTTTAGGTGACAAGTGAACAGAAGAGAAAAAAAAACCTTTCAAATAACAAAAAGGTAAGTGTAGATAACAATTTGCATGTTACAAAATTAAAATATTCTGCATTTTGCTATTCTAGACTAGCTGGCCTCTACATAATTTTTTTTTGGAACCTGTGATTTTGGGCGGGGCTCATCTATTCTGCAACACACATAGATCTAACATGTCGTTTACTTTTCACCACTATGCTGATCAACCTGACAGCGGCTACTCTTCCTCAAGTGCCGCCAATAAGGGTAAATCAACCGGATTACTAGGCAGTCTGAAGGAGTTCTTTGGTAGAAAGTCAGAGAAGTCCAGAAAAGGAATCCTACCTCAGACAAAGAGCAATTCGGATGTGAGTGATAACTATGGCAACAATAAATCTGGCGGCAATAACTTGTCAGGTGCTTCACCATACAGCGGTGGACTGTCTCCTAATGCCTTCTTCAGTGATCAAGGAGTAAAGCGAACATCAGATATATTTAAACCAAAGCCATTCAGAGAAACATCTATTGCGGCTCCATTGCTGCATGTCCAGCAAGAGAAAATCCAAAACCGCGCACCACCTAAAGAAGAGATTGAAATACCAGTGGCTGCTGGTCCTGCAAGGAAGTCCATAGTGGGATTGTTTGACGAACCAGCACCAGTGAAGAGTGCTGTTACCACAACTTCTGAAAGTACCATACCAGAACAACCTATGGCTGAAGTTAAGACAGACTCCAGC
Source organism: Chalinula nematifera (assembly GCA_036873525.1). Taxonomy (NCBI): domain Eukaryota; kingdom Metazoa; phylum Porifera; class Demospongiae; order Haplosclerida; family Chalinidae; genus Chalinula; species Chalinula nematifera. The sequence continues at coordinate 42,129 of JAYJLX010006677.1, read as the reverse complement.
ACTCCTCACGGCATTTCCAGTCACCAATCATCCACGAGCTCTCGATCTACTACTGTCTCATCCATAACAGTCCCAATGATAAAGGTAACCACCCACTCAAGCGATGACGAGAAACAGGAAGAAAAGCAGGCGAAAAAACATGAAATACATATAGAAGTACATTTAGAGAAACATGAAGAAGTAAGTATAGAAGTATGTGAAGAGCATGGTGAAAAACATGAAGATAAGCATAACGAAAAGCATGGTGAAGGTGAAAATAATGAAGAAAAGCATGAAGAAACTCTTAACACTGGAGTCAATGAGTTCAATGAAATAGATGTGGAACCACTGAACTTGAAAACACTGACGACTCATGATAGCGGTAATCTATCCATTCACTCTGAAGACCCTCGAAGAATCAATACAGAATCACAAGAGAAGAAGAGCAGAGCCACCAATAGGAGAGGATCATTGCCAAACTCATTCGGTATGATAGACACAATGTACATACCCTTAAGGGCCCCCCTCATACACTAGACAACACCAGGTAACATGTATTGCCTACAACTGCATAAAAAGTAGACTGGAATTATATTTCAGGCAACATGTTGCCTAGTGTATGGTAAAGACCTACGTATACAATTTATATACATGTAGCATGCAAACAATTAACTATTCGTGATGTTATCATTTCTCTTCTTGTGTCCATCTGTACAGTTTCCGATATATCAGCTGGTTCATCAAAGTCAGAAAGATCTGAGGGAAGAAAGAACAGAAGACGGAGCGGACCCAAGCTAATCGGCCCTCAGGCAAAGCAACGCGAAGATGAACTGTACTACGCACCTTATGGTCTCATGGAACATCATATGCTCCCAGCAATACCTCCCCCCATCCCTATGGGTGATCCCCGCTATATGCCACACCCATATATGATGCCACACCCAAGTATGGTACATCCCAATGCTAGCAAACATGGTGGTCAAAAGCCACATCGACCGGAAACAGCTCCATCCAAAGCTGGCAGATATGCACAGATGCCATACTCCCCACCAAATATGGCTCCGCCTAAACCTGGAAGATATGGGCAAGTGCCACACCCACCAGATATGGTTCCGCCCATAGTTGGAAGATACAACGATGAAATACCTGACACTGAACAACCTAAAAGCAATGGAAGACGGAAGCACATGCAGCCACACCCACAACAGCTCCCTATTCCACACGACCCGCGATATCTTCAGCCACACCCACATGCCTACCAACAAATGTATGGAGGATACGGTGGGATGATGCCGCCCCCTCAAATAATGTTCCCGCCCGTGAAGGAGGAGTCAGTAGAGGGGAGTGGCTTCAATGAGCCAAGGGGAGCCAAACCCATGAAAAGGACGAATAAAGCCAAGCGAAGCAAGACGATGGATCCCACTAGGAGTAGACCAAAAGTGGAGTCTAGAAGGAAAGGAACTTCAGAAATTGACGAGAACGAAGAATCTCCGAAAGGACTGGATGATTTTGCATTATACTAAATAATTATAAATAAGAAGTAATTAATTGTACAATGTAAATATAATTTACATAAGTTTTGGTTAATGTAACATAATTAATATTGATTATACCCATTAATATTATTAATTCTTTATGTCAGAAACCATTTGTTAGCTTCATCCTCTTGTGATTATCAGAAATAGTGCAATAGCAACTGTTGGTGATCAGTAGTGGCATCTGCTTGCCGGATATAGGTACTTTATTCCTATGTTCCTGATGTATTGATAATAGTTCACTGATTGATAGCGTACCCTTCCTATTGTCCTCCATTGTTGCTGTGTATCGTGATAAAGCAGACTGGATGAAATAGAAACCAGTGGCAAATGCATCGCGACTTGATTTGTGAGATACTGAACAATCATCAGTATTCGGCTTGACTGCACCAACTTCACTGTCTGTCAATGTCGTAGCCACATCTACTTCACTATCTGTTTCAGTCACGCCTATTCCACTGTCTATTTTAGCCACGCCTACTGTACTATTTGTTTCAGCCACATACCCTTCTTCAGTATTAAGCAAATACTGATCATTCATGAGTTGTGCCCCTTCATTAGTGGGTTCATTATCATTTGGCGTCAGCTGCTGTACTATAGTCTCGTCACTATTATCTTGATTCATTACTAAATCGCCACTTTTATTTTCTTCATTTTGTTTTATTGCGTTTTCTGTAGATAGCTTCTTCTTAATCTCAGCCAAATCCTCACTAAACATGTCAGCAAAACTCGGCAATCCTTTCTGTTTCCTGTTTCTCTTTCGGTTTCTTTTCTTTCCAGTTCCTTTCCCCGAACTGCTGTCTCCACCCACTGCCACACCATCCCGGAATGTTCCTTCACTTGCAATGATGTGACTCATATTGTGACTCTTAGCACAGTAATTGGGGGTGTGGCTACAAAACCCTCTTTCCTAAAAAAATGATTCCAACAATAAAAAACAATATACGTATATCATACATGGAAGAGCTCAATAATAATGGTTAAGTATACATAAAGTCAGTTCTCCTAGACCTTAAACATTGGAGGAGGGAAGGGGGCGGGAATATATGCCAATACTAAAGAGTATAAATGATAGCATTCTGCCCTTTGCATGTGGTAAGCTATAGTTCTTCAGTGCTCAACACGAAAAGAGTCTAGCTAATTATTGTAAAAGTGGAGATATGGTAGGTGTCTGGGTATGTTCACTTACTGCGTAGTTTTGGCAGACAGCTGGTATACTAGTTGTGTCCATGTGGATGCTCTCTACTACTCTAACTGGTACAGTAGGGTAGGAATCATCAACAGGAAGGGATACCAGTTGAATTCGACCACTGCCATTACTGGTACGACAATTTCTATACCAACTAAGCAAACATTAGGATAAAATATACACCATTGATCATTACTATAGTATGACTTACCTCTGGTATAACAGGTATTCCAGGTACGAGGGCTGTACCAGTACACTCGATAGGGGAATGTGTTTGGTATCGTAAATACCAGCTGGTATCATATCATTCCAGTCTGCAGCAAACACACCCAGTTCAGTGGGCGGGGTAGCATAGAAATGGCTGTACATGAATACCAAGTCTATCAGTCCGTTATGTAGAATTAATGGTTTATCGGCTTTTAATATTGTCATGAACAGTTTCGTAATGAACGAGGGTTTATCTTTGGGTGATTGGTGCGAGGTGGGCGTGTACCGTAACCCATGGCGATATTGGTTATTGAAATCGAATCCATTTGCACATAGAAACTCAATAGCATTGGGGTTAACCATATATGGCGATTGACTGAATAGCAGTATATCAAATACTGAACACTCCAATATTAGTGGCTTCCCATCATCAACAGGGGGAGATCTAAAACATGCCACACCCATTGATAATACAGAGTGGGTGGAGGCTGTTTGACACAGATTACTGTATCTATCCTGTACAGATCTATATAAAAGGAATGAGATAATTTATATGGTTAATGATAAACAACAACAGCTGCTACATACATAGCTCTAAGAGACTCTTTACTGCCTATTCCACTCATTTCCTAAAGGAAATAAAAAAAGAGCAAAATATCTAATCAACCAGTCTAGAGCAAAATAAGTCAGACAGTAAACTATTATTTTGATTTGTAAAACTTACTAGATCTATTGCTGTATAGTCAGCCTTGTATATTGCTTCTTGTAGAGCTTGGAGAGATTCTTTGAAGTTTGTGGAATCGATACAGTACACTGCGATACTAAGAGAACCATCTCCACGAGCTTCCATGCTTTGCTAGCTTAACTTAGGGTGGGCGTGGCTAGTTAATAAAAATTAATTAGATCTACATGAACGTTGAACGCGTTGAAAAATGGGGCGTGTATCCAGTGCTGAGTAAGCTAGTTTTGGTTGCTAATTTACCCTAATTGCGGGTTGTCCCTGTGGTTTTATACATATAAACCCACAATACTTACAGCAGTACCTCGTGGTGAGTTATAAATGTCCTACTGTACCCTCTTATACGTGTGATGTTGGTTTGAATGCTTGCTGGAGGGGTAGTAATGGTGGAGTTCTTTATGAACTCACCTTTACCCTTGGGAAGGTCTGAGATAAAGGTCATATATATGTTCGAGAGGAACATCCCTTTAAGGGGGAATGGGTGATCAGAAATGGGCCTGAGGTGGTATCGATTACAGAAGATCCTGCCATGTGTTTCACATGTCAGGTGATGTAGATGGTGCCAGCCTCATGGTTGAAACCACACCCATGATCAGCTACTGCAGTGCGATGGGCAAGGTACCTCAGGTATAACCCAATTCAGACTACTCTCAGACCAACATAACACACTTTTTTTTTAAACTAGATGTAGTAGGCCTAGTGAATTGCACAACATTTCATGTGAACTATACTTGCTGAGTGTATAAAATCTACACTGCACGATCAGCATCATGATTATGATGACATGGCAATGCATGCTTTTTTATTTATATACTTGTATACACATATGCATATTTACTTCACCAGCATTATTTGCTTTTGATTTTGAACAATAAAAAAGGTATGTCTGCTTTATCTGACTGTTGTGTAATGTTGGACTTCTTTGTATTGATTTAAGCACATGTTGTTTACATCTTGTGGTTTACTGATTTCATCTTCATAACTCCCCAGATACAGACAAAATGGCTGCTGATACTACAAAGGAAACAGTTACTGCTAGCTCACTAGATGCTGAGACTTTGAACTGGATAAAGAAAGATGATCTTGATGAGTTTATGGACTGTGTGGAGAGGAAGAAACCTGACGTAAAAATGGCAGTGATGGAAGCAGGAAGAAGAGGAGCTATGACAATTGTCAGCCATTACTTCCAGTCTGGCCAATGCTCACTGGATGACAGAGACCCCCAGGGAAACACAATCCTTCACTGCATCTGTCTGAGTGGTAACCTAGAATTAGTGAAGACAATGATTGATCGTATGACAAAGTCTGTGGTTGATGTTTTCGTGTTGAACGAAGCTCAAGAAACTGCTCTACACTCAGCCTGTACATCAGGTAAATTGGACCTGATCATGTTCTTAATAGAAGAGGTCAACTTTCATCCCGACCTTTCCAACAAAGACGGCCAAAATGCTTTACACTGTGTGTGTAAACACGGTAGCCTTGATGCAGTGAAATACCTCATCAACAACCAAAAGATGGATCCTAACAATCCAACTTCAGACAGCGATGGCGTCAATATTCAGCCGATACATTTCGCAGCCATGTATGGCCACAGAAGCATTGTGATTTATCTGATTGAGGAATGTGGGTGTGACCCCCATGCCCAGGACAACAGGGGGCGGAGTGTACTGTACCTGGCGTCTGATGGTGGAGACAGACAGCTAATGGAGTATCTGGTCAACGAATCTCACTGCGACCCGTTTATAAAAACTAAACAATTCAAACAGGCGGCTGCGGGGAGGACCGCTCTGCATGCAGCCTGCTTCCAAGGTCACTTGGAGGTGATAAAGTTCTTAATTGAGCCATGTAAGATTGACTGTTCAGTTACTGACGAAGCTAAAGTTACCCCGTTAGCTTGTGCTGCCCAGGAAGGGAAGATCGATGCCGTAAAATATCTGATCGTCGATTGCAAAGTCGAACCCAATGTCCAAGACTCGACTGGTCGTACTCCGTTCCATTATGCATGCCTCAAGAATCAAATTGAAGTGATCAAAGTCATGATTGATGTATGCGAATCGTCGCTGTATATTAATACACTCGATCATAATGGTGAAACTGGGGTTATAGTAGCTGCTAAGGCCAAACACATGGAATCAGTACAATATCTGGCCAGTATTGAGACCTGTCATGTACTCAATGATTCCAGCCAGTCAGGACGATCTGTACTCCATTACGCTGCAGCCCATGGATGGATTGAGGTAGTTACTCACCTCGTCAAGGAGAGACGCCTTTCACCTGAAGAATTTGATTCAGCTGGTCTGACTTCTGTCCATCATTCAGCCGATTCGGGCTCCTTGGACGTTTTGAAGTTCTTCATACAAGACTGCAAATGTAATGCTAATATGATGAGCAAAGAAGGCGAGGTCGGCCACACCCCTTTATTGAAGGCGTGTTCCCGTGGAAGAATAATGGTGGTAAAGTATTTGATTGGTGAGCGTGGGTGCTCGATGATACCAAGCAATGGTAAAGCAATGCACCCTATACACTTAGCATGTTCTGGTGGACACACCGAGGTGGTTAAATACCTACTTGATGAAGGTAAACAGGACCTTAACAAACGAGACAAGCAAGGTGCTGTACCGATTCACTTTACTGTATTAAACGGACATATTGAACTGACGAAGGAGCTTATTGAGACATATGGAGCAGATCCCATGGCTACCACACATAAAGGAGCGACAGCTGTTCACGCAGCCTGTCAGGGTGGCCATCTTGAACTGCTAAAATATTTAATTATCGAGCAGAAATGTCATGAAAAAGGTGGGTTTAATTCTGGTGGGTCACCATTACACAGAGCAGTTGAACACGGCCATTCAGAGCTGGTTAAGTACCTCATTGAAGAGGGTATATGTGCTCCTAATCTAAGGGACACAGGAGGACGGACTGCACTCCATTTTACTGCCATTAAAGGTCTGGTAGAGCTGGCCCAGTACCTCATGGGGAAGTCATCTGAGTTAGTGATGATTCAAGACGCAGCTGGGATCATTCCCCTTCACTTAGCTTGTTCTAATGGTGAAGAGGCAGTCGTAGAGGTGTTGCTGCAAATCAATGGGTCCTCACAAGTCGTATGTAAAGACAGCAAAGGACAGACTCCATTACAGTCGGCAAAACAATTGGGTAAAATCACTGATAAAATGCTGAAGATGTTTTTGGAACACGGTGCCCCGTCTACAGACCTGATGGAGGCGTCGCCCACCTTATGTGGATATTTGAGCTCCTATGACCCTCTCTATTCTTATATAAAGGTATTCTTACTGGGGGAATATCAAGAATTAATTAGAGAGTTTAGAGGGATTCAAGGAGCAATGTCCACACGTCCTGAAACAGTTCATCACTCCTTTCCAATCATTTCAACCGTACAGACAAAACTACTCAACGACGCCGTGTTTTACGAATTGCCAACGATTGCTTCATGCTCTTCACCTCTGATAGTTGATGCCCTCACCTCATGCCGTTATCCCGTGGTGATAGTTTGTGTAGACAACTATAAAGAGAAAGATCAAGCAGTACAAGACGCTGCCTACTGGCTCAAAGTGTTTACTAATACTTTAAAAAGAAGCAACCCAGCAGGTACCTGTCAACCATTACTGCTATTTGAAGTGGATGATAGCGAACAGTCTGCTTCACTTTGTGAGTTGCAGGATGCATTGTCACCATTAACGATTCCAGACTATTCCATTCTCAACAGTAGAAGTCACTGTTTCGTGTATTCCATACGTATCACTGGTGATACCTTCGGTGCCAACAGGACTATTGGTAAAATTGGTGAATTCGGTAATGTATTGCCAAACCCTGAATCACTGCCCCCACTCACCTGTGCAGTGAAGGCATTCCTGCAAAGTAGCTTTATGAGTAACGAACTCTACTGCAATTTACAAGAGCTGATCGACAAGATAATTGCCAGTAATGTGCTCCTCTCAACCGATCCTGACCAGCTGGCGGCCATGTTGGATTCTCTGTGTCAGGATGGGTACATACTGTTCTTGAGAAACCGGTCAGACCTGTTATCGAGCTGGATTGTACGAGATATACCGTTGGTTTTCGAACTATTACAATTGGAAATAAAGTCTACCAGTAAACCATTTGGCGTGATCAGGAAATCTGAATTGCTAAGCCATTGTCAAATCAACTCATCTTTTATTCTGTCACTTATCAAATACTATGGAGCCTGTATTGAAATAACTGATCCAATATTACATTTGAATGAGCCATCACTACTGGTCAACAAGGACGACCCGCTGTACTATTTGCCACTCGTTTTGTCACCAAATCCACCTCGCTCACTTAAAATGATCACAAAGCCTAACCAAGTATCCCTTGGCTGGGTTATGCAATGCAAACAACCGTCAGTTTTCCCAAACAGTTTCACAACTTTGCTACCGATTTTGCCACTATGTGTTGATGTTCAACTGCTGGAGAAGACGACTTTAAATGGCTCGATAGCAGTCTGGAACAATGGTATACATTGGGGTTACGAAGGGTTAAAGGTCGCCGTGGTTATCAGTGATGGTGAATCAGTCCTTGTCGTTGTTAAAGGATCACAAAATAAGCTACTTGAAGTTACAGAGAAGAGAAACAAAGTTGTGAAAAGTTTGAGGAATTTTGTACGAATATCGTGTAAAGACATTGTGGATAAAGTGGATATTGAAGAGTTTGTTATCCTACCAGAAACTGTAAAGCATATTGACTTTCATGCAGGATTCCCTTCTCTCTCTGCCATTCCATTACAAGATATCGAAACCAATTACAAACATGCTGAAAAATCTCTACAATGTCCGTACAAAATCTTCATGGGATTCGAACCTTACCATCTCTTGAAGCACATTGATAATTTTTTTGACGAAATTGACAAAAATCGTGAAATCCCACCGAAAGTCGTTGCCGATTTATCAAAAAGATTTTCCTCGTTTGATAGAGAAATACAAAGGCTGTTTACTGAGCGTGGATCCTCTCAACAGCAATTGTTACCGCCATCAATGGCAGCTGCTAATGTACACCATGTACTGAAGGACTGGGTCGAATCGAACAGTGCTACATATGACCAGCTGTGGAACAAACTAAAGCAGTACAGTCTATACAGTACGTTGATTAATTATAGTTATATAACTTGCAGTTAGTAATAGTCAAATTCATTCGTTTTATTATGTGTTTTTTTTTGTTTTATAGATGACTAAATGGTTAATCAATCCCACTGCCAAAGCATGGTTTTTAATCCCAAAGCATCCTTGCCAGTGACATGTGGACCATAATTGTGTTGACAGTACCAATTACTAGCTGTCATGCAGTGTACATTGAACAGCCCACACTGACCATGGTGCCGGCCAGGTTATTGTAATGTACCATGGCACTATGACTACTTAGCTGTATCAGTTAACTTTGTCACTGCTGTTACTGTCAGTAACTATTGTATCTTATCACTACCGTATTAGTGTAGTGACAGTCAGTATAACTACAATACCTCAGTTCTCACTACCATGTATGACTGCCAGACCAATACGTATCATTATACCATTGTTCACTTATAAAACAATTTATCATAACCATCCTTCATTGAAATGTACTATAATTTTATATCATTCAAATTTTTGAAAGCGAAACATTATTTTCGAGATAATTTTTATAAAAATAATTTAACATCTCGTTAGCGGCCATTTTATCCGTATATTATAGATTACGGAGATTTCTCCGTTCTCTTTCCTTGCACATGTCGTTGAGTTGATATTCTCTTCGGTACGTCTTCATCGAACCACACACTAAATTATGCCTGTGAATCAAGCTAAACTTGCCAAGATCCAGCAACAGAGTAAAGACGCCCGTCTCGGTGGCAAAGTAAGTCAAGAAATAGACGCAATGGAGTGTAGAAAAGCGTTACGAACTGCCTCTCTTTAAATTATCAGGGTACGCAAAGACGTAAGAAGAAGTTCGTCCACAAATCAGCTACCGATGGCAAGAAGCTACAGAGCACGTTAAAAAGGCTGGGAGTCAACTCCATACAGTCGACTGAGGAGGTCAACATGATTAAAGATAATGGATACGTCCTCCATTTTGCCAATCCAAGAGGTATACAGTTGCCATGTCCAATGTTGAAATGAGTGGCATTTCCATTAGCATTATTTTAATTATTATGTGCTCCCTGTTTTTTTATAAATACAGTACAAGCTTCGTTACAAGCAAACACATTTGCCATTACTGGTCCATGTGAGGAGAAACGTAAGCTATATCTTGATCTTCAAGATTCCGTAATCACTTTAGTCTACCTTTTTTTTCCTTTCCTAATATTTCTTTAAACAGCACTCACTGAACTTCTCCCGGGCATTTTTAATCAACTTGTGAGTCAATTGTGATTTCATCATCAAGCTCCTATTTTAATAATTATTTTAATCACAGGGTGGCGAGGGTTTAGCTCAGCTTCATAAGCTCCTCCCACAAAACTACCCCACCCAAGAAACTGGCGGAGCAGACGCTCTCGCAGATATTGATGAAGATGAAGTGCCAAGTATGTTATAGATCAGAAAAAAAAATAGATTTGACTGCCAATGACTGGTATATATGTTTTTGCTTCTCCTTACAATAGCTTTGGTGGGCAATTTCGATGATCCTTCAAAATCTGAAGTTTAAAAAAGCTGGCTGTAAAATGTGGAAAAGGAATTTTGTTTTGGAAAAAAAAAATAATGAATCATGCTTTTTTTGGTAATCATTTTTCGTGTTATATTTTAGAATGTCAATTTATTTAAAGTACATTCTAATTGTTGTAACCGTTTAATAATTATTTTGTTCGTTAAATATACTTGCAATTATATCATAGTTTAAATACTTGTTGAATTTTTGAATCAAATTTTTTTGTTAAAATTAAATCAACATAATGCAAAAAAAATTGTCAATGATTGATGGGTGTGTCTTCCATTTCTTCCTCCTCCTCTTCGATCCCCTCCCCCACTCCGTTACTAGGACCCATTCCCATACCGGGAATCTGCCCTGATTTCAGTAACGTCTCGAGATGTTGCACTTCTTCCAGTGATTTGGCATTGGCAATGGCCTCCTACGACAAACAGGAAAACAAGTTACATCGATTTAACAAGACAAATTATCTAGGAAGTGACAGGAGCACATAAAAATATACCTTTTTACGGTACACATGTACATTCATACCCTTATTTATGCTACACATGTACATTCACACCCTTATCCTCTTATGCTATACATACATTCATACCCTTATCCTCTTATGCTACACATCCATTCATACCCTTATCCTCTTATGCTACACATCCATTCATACCCTTATCCTCTTATGCTACACATACATTTGTACCCTTATCCTCTTATGCTACACATATACATTCATACCCTTATCCTCCTTATATCTTCAGGTGACGGCCCAGTTGGAGGGGGTGTGGCAATGGGCGGTCCTTGATTGCCAATAGGTTCGCCTGGAGTATAACTACAAGGTGATACGATAAGATCAAAAAAAAAAGAAAAGAAAAGCTTTTCTCATTAGACTGTGACAGACGTTTTAGGCTGCTTTGTGATTTCCTGCAGTTTCTCCTCCCCTTCCTGTCCCTGGAACATCGCCTCAGCTTTCTCTCTTTCCTAAAATATTAATCACAAAAAAATAAAACTTAGGAGGGAAATGGGTGGAGCTATAATTAACTCAGTAACAATTAACAGGTGTGTATTACCTTTTGTCGTATTCTACGGAAGTCTAATACTCTCAACTGCGGAATACGGTAAATAACGTACAGTCGATATTGAGGCTTGTGGATAACTGGATTACGGAGAATACTATATACAAAATATAAAAAAATAAATTTTGTACTCTAGAGTCTATTGTAACAAAATTAATATGCAACCAAAGTAAAGAAGTGGAAGGGGTTACCTCAGGTTCCTGAGTGACGATATTGTTGCCAGGGGGTCCAAACTTTTCTAAATAATCAAACACGTACATAAAGGGTCCTGGGTATATATAATATACTAAAACACCCCTCTCTAACATACCAACTCTTCAAGGTTGTTATAAGTCAATACCAGCGTCTCTAATTGGGGAAGGAAGTCCCCCAGACCTGCACCGATACGGCTATAGAATAGATAGATAGAAATACAGTATTCTCCATCTTTATTCGTATCACATAGACTGTATAGGTACACGTCATTTGGACCATTTATCTAACTTCTCAAGCAACAATCAAAGGAATAAATAAACGATATTTTAGGGTTCCAAAACATTTTTAAGACCCACTAACTGGCCCTAAATCAATGTCTCCTTTAATTATATGCTATAATTATTTACTTTATTTTGTTGTTATTAACAATCAGTGACCGAAGCCTCTGTAAATATGGGAACCCGTCCAGTCTACGGATCTCGTTGTTTGAGAAATCAATGGTGTCAAACTGGTCCTGGGAACAAGACACACATACAAAACAATTAGTAATTAGTTAGTGGGCATTTACTATCTATGGGAGGGGCATCAATTAGAATGACCTAGCTAATAATACTATACAACCAGTAAAAAGGGGGCATTAATTAGAGAAATCAAATGATGCTTTAGTAACGAGTGCCTAAATACAACACTACATATATAAGCTACATTCATACCAATGTGGCACCAAGATTTTCAATTACTTGAATCTTATTACCTAATCCATATGATGAAGCAGACAAGCAAATTAGATTTTTTGTTAAAAATTTGGATATTAAATTTAAAAAAAAAAAATGAAGTGAAAAGTTGGAGAGCCGGTAGGTGGTCAGTGGAAACCACCATGCAGTCATTTACTCCAAGTTTATATTTGTGAGTATGTGATACATGGAGAAACCACACCCACTACCACAACTCAAAGCAACTTTGTCAACAAGAGAACTCACTACATACATACCTCTGAGACATAACTCCCAGTCTCTGACAGCATTCATGAACTGGGGCGAGTCCATAATCAATTCGGCGGTTAACTTTGGCATTTTGGAGGAGATTTGTACAAAAACAGGGGAGTCGGTGTCTGGAGTAAACAAGGGAAACACGTTAGGGGAACGTTTTGAGAGGAGGGCATTAAATCGAAAACCCACGTGAACACACGTGCACATGAACCACGCCTTTTTAAAATGGCCGCCGTTAAAGCCTTTATGAAACTATCCGTTGGTGCTGCCAGCATTGGATCGTTGTGGATTATAGCGAGCGATAAAAGAAATAAAGGGATACTCCATGCATCGAGTTATAGCAGCCATGTGTTCGAAGAAGGTAAGCGAACTTCTTGGGACAAAAATTGGGATAAACGCTCACCAAAGTCCCTAATCAAGCCTGACAAGTCTTTGGAAAAGCCACAAGAAGACGACTCAAACGATAAGAAAGCAACAGCTAAAAGACATCTTATATTAATCAGACATGGTCAATACGTCCATGCAGAGAAATCCGAAGATAAGGCAAGCTCAAAATAAAACCAATAGTCAACTTCAAATGTATATACATTAGTGTATGACATGTGTACAGCGTATCTTTTGTTGCTATAATACAGGTTCTAACAGAGCTGGGGCGTCGCCAGGCTCTGGCTACTGGAGAGCGTCTCAAGGCTCTGAATCTACCTTACACTGTGGTACATTACTCTACAATGGTCAGAGCCACGGAGACAGCCATGTTGGTGTGTAAGAGTCTACCAGAGGTGCCAACCATTAGCAGTGATCTGTTGAGAGAGGGAGCACCCATTGAACCAGAGCCACCTAGCAGACACTGGAAACCAGAGCAATGGGTAGGCTAGGCACATTAACATTACTACTTCCTTAAAAGGAAACTATATAAGTTGTGTGCATAATATAATAAAATTAATTAATTGCATGCATAGTATAATAAAATTAATTAATTGAATGTTACTAGCTTGTGTTTAATCACTGTTTATGTGCTGCTTTTCCCTTTTTGAGGAGTTCTTTGAAGACGGCGCCCGGATAGAGGCTGCTTTCCGTCGCTACTTCCACAGGGCCAGTCCAAATCAGAAAGAGGACTCAACTGAAGTTATAGTGTGTCATGCCAACGTAATCAGATACTTTGTGTGCAGGTATGTGAGTATTTATTCAATAGTACTCCTTAGTATTCTCTATGTATCTATCTGTCTATCTGTTCCTATAGGGCGCTCCAATTACCTCCGGAGGCGTGGCTACGTATGAGCATAGCTAACTGTGGTATAACTCGTGTGACCATTAGACCAAATGGAATGGTCTCGTTGCAGTCCCTCGGAGACTCTGGGCACCTCCCACCCGACATGATTACATTCAATTAATTAACTGGCAGTTTTACTACAATAGTTAGTGTTTTTTTTTTTTTCATGATTATTGCTGTTTTCTAGTGTTTAATTTTAGCCTCTTACAATCATACTATCGGAATGATCAATAATTAATTCTATTGAAATTAAAAAAAAAAAATTATTATAAAAAATATAAATACTCGTAGTTATGATGTTAATTGTTGGCATGCTGAGGTGTGGTTGTTGCTTTGCATCGAATCGTGTTTCCCAATATTTTTGCTATTTCTATGTGTCCTTTCTCTGTTGCCATGTCTAAAGCATATCTGTAGTCATTACTCTGTGCTAGAGGGTCTGCACCAGCTTTGAGTAGATCTCTAACAATATCAACATGGCCGCAGTCACTGGCTGTCATCAACGACGTATAGCCATTGATATTTTTAATGTCTAATCCTCCCTTGCGTTCCTGTAATGACCGGAGAAGAACCTCGACACCCTCTTTATAGCCCTGTCTACAAGCTTCCATTAGCGGTGTCTCTCCTTTATTGTCTTGAATGCAAGGATCAGCTGTAACCTGCAATGGTTCCTCAGTCGTGGTTTGGCGATTGCTTGTCTTGTTGCTGTAAGATGGTCGAAGAAGAAGCTCAACAACGGGCATTTTTCGATATTTGATTGCAAGCATTAATGGAGTCTGTCCTTCATTATTCTGAACATTACGGTCCACTTTGGCCTCGAGGAGTCTTTGTACAGCTGCAGTATGGCCGTTAGCCACACCCACCATGAGGGGGGTCCAGCCATCTATCTGCTTTTGTTCCAATGGATGCTCCCCACGATTATTTGGTTGATTTACGAAATCCTTACTTTCAATAAGTGTTTCGATGACTTTCACATTACCGGCCAAACAGGCACAGTGCATGAGAGTGAAGTTGATGAAGCTAGTCGCGGTCACGTCGGCTCCATGATCTATTAACAACTGGAACAGGTCACTGTTTCTGCTGGCATACATTAATGCTGTTACCCCTTTACGAGTCTGGATGTTGGGGTCTGCACCATGATGAAGGAGTAGATGAGCAAGCTGGCTGTTGTCGTTACAGCATGCAATCATTAAAGGGGTGGAGTCAGGATCGGGCAGGAAGTAATGGTTATTGTTGTCATCGGAAGAACTGAAGTTGGTGAAGTCAACCGGAAAATGGCAAACCTCCATTAGTAGTTCTGTACCATCAAAACCACACCCTCTCTCTATGGCAACATCAAGTGCTCCATTGAATGTATAATACTCATCAGTGCGTAAGTCACCATTGAACACAGCAACATTACCAACCCCTACACTAATAACACCAAGAAGGCTAAGATCGTCACATTGTGTTATCAAGTCATTTTCATTCACTAGTTTCCGTGGTGTCAGGAAAATGAGACGGACGAACCCTTCGTCAGTCGTTACTTGATACCAATGGGAGTGGTTGAATGTCTCCAGCTGTGTAATTATGAATTTACTGATTAGCTGTTCAATACACCAAACACTACAGGCCTTCCACACACTGTGTAATGTTATACTCACTTCGACAAAGTTCATAGCTGATAACGAAATGTTTGGTTGATAATTTCGAAGCGGTTCAACAAGATAAGAAATTACAATTCCCCTCTTGAATCGCTCAATAAGCAAACAATGTTGCTTAATTCTCAATGATAAAGGCTCTGGTAGCTCGTCAGCTAAGCTGAGTAGAACCTTACCACGAAGAAACGTATCATAAATAGTTACACCAACAGTAGTAACACCAGTAGAAGGTGAGCATTCCGTGTCAGACTTCTGTGCTGTGAGAGCTGAAGTAACATCTTCTAGTAGCGAAGTAAATGTCGAATACAGTGAGTTCAGCTGTTTGTGGGCATTCAATTCACCCTTGTAATATAGCTTTACTTCAGACGAGTTGATTAAACTATTGTATCTATTTTTTGCATTGACATCGAGTTTGATGTGCTTTAATAAGAACTGAACTGTTTCAATGCTGTCAGCTAACGTAGCCAGAATCAAAGAATTCTCGAACGTAAACATGACTCTTCTCCCTTGTTCATGCTGTTCCTCCTCCTTCTTCCAAACTAACTCATCTCCTATCTTCAAGCTAATAACCCCTATTAATCTCATGAACTCCGTCTTCCCCTGGCAACTTTCAACTAGAGATGAAGTTAAGTGTTTAGGAACTACGAAAGTCAAAACTACTGATCCAGAAACAATGTTAAACCACTGAAATTGATCTGGGTGACTCCCTGAAAACAAGTATTTCACCAAAACTTCAACAAGCCAAATGTTCTGATCGCCCCAACCGTTTTCGACAACTATTTCAACGATTGTGTTGCTCAAACATGATCGGATGTCATGTTGAAAACGTTTAAGAGTGTTACGTAGGCTTCTAATTTTAGTCGTTTTCATGAGTTGCTGTACTCTTGATTTATAACCGTCAGCCCTCTCATTGATAGCACCAGACAGTTTCCGGGTAATAGTGACAGCCAAGTAACAATTCAGGAAATTAAAATGGGGATCGATAGCTTTAAACAGATCATCTACTGACGTTACCAACTCCAAAGATGGAATTTTGTATGCTTTTTGCTGTTGTATGTAAAATACTAGATCATTCACAAAGTTTGGACTTGTGCCATCGATATTTGCCACTTTACGCTGAATTTCACTTCTAACACAGCATAGTAGATCTGCGAAATCCTCGTGGAGCGAGCTGAGCTCAGTTAGCACCTCCTCCGACACCTCGCATGTTGGCGTGGTACCGTTAAAACAGTTGTTGGCTTCTCCCGGGGAGTAGGACATACGATTACTTGCCGCTGGCCGAGGAAGGATGATCGGTGAGGAATTATTGCAATCCTGTAACAATAATAACTATAATGAATACATAATGAGGTAGAAAAAGGGGGGGAGGGGCATGTATGTACTCATTAATATTCATTGACAGTAATTATGCAACCTTAAGTACAGTACTGGGCCTAATATAGGGAAAAAGCAACCGTTTAAAATATTGACCACACCCACTTCACGAATAGTTAAGTTAAATTATTAACTAACAGCGTTTGATTCTCCATTGCTCTGCACAGTTGATGCTTTGTGTCCTGACGTGCTGTTTCCATATGCTTTTCTTAGCTGCTCAGCAAGACTAGCTTTTCCGATTTCGTCCAATGCTTCGATCACGTGATCCCACGAGGCTTCAGGACAGGCTTCCAGCCATTTCTCGTACAGGGCCACCTTCTGTTGCTTAACATTGTCTCGTTTCTCTTTCTCAATAATTTTAATATCTGTTAATGTGATTCTTGGAAGGCGAATGGCAAACAGGTTCCACTCCACTATATCTTTTAAAGCCTTATCTAAGTCCAATACCGAGGGTACAGAGTTCAGCGCCATGTTTGTTTTCATTTAGGTTAGTTAATTAATCAGTATGACACGCCCACCGGGCACACCCACCAAAGGGCGGCAGCAGCAAGTTGTACAAGCATCTAGCAAACAGCCAAACATTCTTCAAGGAAAAAGGAAAAGCCTTAACGTTTTCATGCTATCTCGGAGAGAATATCCAAGGAATTGGTTAGTTTGAAAGTGTGCTATGACAGGTTATGTCCAAACTAGTATTTTATACGTGTATTTATGTACTGGATAAGGTCAAGTTGCAGTGTTATTAACCACTGAGTCAGTATTGAATCCACTAGTGTGTTATAAGTATGCTGTGTCTCTACTTCCTATAGTTAAAACTAATGAGTAATAATACACCGAGTACCAATGGAGACTCAGACGGGGGTGCCACTCCTGTTGATGAATCAGTGAAAGTGGGTGTGGTCCCAAAGCAATCTCCACCTCCTTCAGTTAGCAATAACCAGGATGAAGAGGAAGACGAGGTATAGACCACGCCCATTTAACAATGACATCATTGTTAAGTATTGCTTACTTTATTCAGTTTAAGGATGCAACCACAGAGAATGCGTGAGTTTAATAATTCCATGGAGAAACCCTTTACTACCTGTGCTATACTATATAAATAATAGAGTTACGTTTGATGATAAAGCTGGAATGGATGCAGTAAACCATGCACTCGAACTCATGCTAAATAACGACTATGCCAAAGCGGAGGCCATTTTGAAACCATGGTAACACAAAACCTCACCCCTTTAATTTAATATTTCTATTAATTAAACCTTAATTATTACTAGGGCTGATGTAAGCCCGTATCACAGCACAGGTTACGGCACCATACTCTTTATGAGGGCCATGATGAGCTTTGAATTCGTAAGTTAGATATAACATACACACACACACACATATGGAGCCTTTTAAAGAGCACCCTCTGGTGGGGCATTGAAAAAATATTTGCTACAAAGAGGTGTTCTTTATAGAAAGATTCCATTATGCTGAATAGAATATACAGTGCAACTTTGTGCACTATTGGGCCAGCGTAAATTGTACTGATTTTAGAGGATGTCCTTTAAACAATGTTTCCTCATTACAGAGGTGTCTTTATTTCAATCATTATAGAGGTTCCACTATGTAGCCTTGAAGGGCAGGGGACTTGAATATAAGTTTATGTATCAATGAATGCATAGGATGAACTGTATTGGGTTGGGTTATTTGTATCAACTTTGACACCACTGAGCCCACTCATGCAGTTGCTTTAAGTGGGAAGTTTGTTAGTATAATTAAATAATGATTTACATGTACTTGCAAGGCTCAAGATATTAAATTATATAATTGTAGGTGATAGATATAGTAGGTAGATAAAATATATTATATTTTAACCTCATTTCTGTTTCTTGTGTACGTATACATGCATATTTCCTCTAATTATGGTTGTCATGGCGGTTAATTCTATTTTTAACCCATACCTATCTACCCCATTGCAATGCACATACGTTTTCTTTTGTTTCTCATCATTAGTTTGGTTACCATAGCAACTCCATTTTTTAACCCCATACCCACTCTCCCTTACTACAAATATCCCATGTTTAATCACACATTACACACCCACTGTTAACCATCACTATACTTCCTGTTATCATAAAGCAGAGGTCCTTCTACAACAGGTCAACTGTAAATACTGTAACCCCCACTCTTTATCAATGTGTGATCGGTTTCACTCAAGCTGTTGAACATTGTTACCATACCTTACTTCCATGTGTAGAGCACTCACAATACATGTATTATACATGACAAATGTATTCATAGATTGCTTTGACCAAGTTCCGTATTTGTCGTTGGTTTGTTGTGGGCAGGTCTAATGCACGAGATCATGTGATCTCCACTCTAGTTATTTTAGCGTCCAAACTGGTTAGTTTATTCTCGTGGGCCTGCTGCGATGGTGATGATGTCATCGTGTTGCCATTGGTAACTGTTTATTACGTCAATACTTGCTGTTTAGGCAGGCTGGCAATGACCAGGCAAATACTAAAACAGCTGGGCTCGATTTTTGTTTCTATCTTTCTCTCATTCTTCTTTTCTTGTTCTACTAGGAAGCAATTGAATTGGCCACCACTGTTCTCCAGGATGCTGTAGCCTTACTCAACAAGTGAGGGCTTGCAATTTAAAGTAATGTAGCATATTTGATTAATTTTATTGAATTACTGTAGTGTTTGGGATAGTATTATTAATTGGTACGTTTTGTTTACATTGCGAATGCAATTACTGTTATAATCTTTGGCTGTTACTGGAATTGATACGGTTTCGTATGTACCTCGTTAGCAATTTGATCTGCATAAACATATTACGCCACTTTAAAAATAGCATTTCCTTTGTTTCTCTTTGGGCTTGCTTATACGTGTAGTTCACAATATTGAACACACTGGAAATTTTCAGATATTTTCCATAATTTTGTGCAAGATCATTGCATCACATTGTAAACTATGTCTATCTTTGTGTGTCTCTCTCTCTCTCCTTTATTCTAGTATTCGTAAGAAGCAGAATGTAATAGAGTCTCTCTCTGGTATGGTATTTGGCCAGAAGATGGACCTCTACACACCAGCTGAGCTCCACTCTGAAATATTCTACGCAGAGTGCAACATGCTTTTGTCACTACTGACATTTTTCCAGGTATGAAAGTGGGCGGGGCTCAGGTCACATGATAATGGCATAAAGCGATGTAATTATAAATGTCATGCGTCTAAAACTTTAAGCTTCCTTTTTAACTTGTATTTATTTTCTTTTTTAAGGATGAAAGTTTAGTTAGCTTTATTAAAGGTGGGCTGAGAATTCGACAGTGTTACAATATGTACAAGTAAGTGAAAAAGGAGTGGGGGAGTGTCCTTCAGTTGTCATTAGCAACTCCTACGTACTTAATTGCTAGTTATAAAGTAATAACTATTATTGTCAATGAATTTTAATAAATTGGTGGTATAACAGCTATTAATGGTTATTAATGTTTGTTAGGAGTTTCCACCAATGGCTGAAGTCTTGCACTGACCAAGGTATAGAAGTAGATGAGGAGTTTGTAGTTGGTGTACAATTAGGCATTGGATGCTTCAATCTAGTGAGTATAGTTGTTATTTGATCGTTCCTTTCTCATTAAATATTCATTGGGCAATAATTAATAATAATTAAGGGAATTGATAGCATTTGAGATAATTATACGTGGGCGTTGATAATTAATTTTGGATTAATTATTTTAATGAGATAATCCAACTTAATGCTGCAAGCGTACTTAAACATTTTTAGCATTTCTAATCTCTCTCTCTCAGATCATTTCTCTATTGCCTCCACGAGTCCTCAAGTTATTAGAGTTTGTTGGTTTCTCTGGTAATAAACAACTAGGGTTACAGCAGCTTAACCTGGGTGCCAAGAGCTCCGCCCTTCACTCCACGATGTGCTCCTCATTCCTATTATTCTATTACACGGTAGCTTCTGTTATACTAGGTCAGCAGTGGGTGTGGTCCAAATGGGCGTGGTCTTTATGAAGTGCATATTTTAAAATGCAAATGAAGTATTGTATTTTTCAAGGAACTATTTTTTTTTATTATTGAATTTAAACTTCAAATAAACA
Source organism: Chalinula nematifera (assembly GCA_036873525.1). Lineage (NCBI taxonomy): Eukaryota > Metazoa > Porifera > Demospongiae > Haplosclerida > Chalinidae > Chalinula > Chalinula nematifera. Next base: position 21,207 of record JAYJLX010006677.1, on the reverse strand, counting down.
ACTGTAATTGGAACTGCCCCTATATCCTGAAGTAAAGTACCGTTTTCTAGGAAGTCTATTTACTCCCCTTGGCACTCATGCACTTCATTTTACTAGTGTTCTCACATAGCATATGCATACTTGTATACAACTAGACTAGAGTCTGTATCCTCAATCCCTTACATGCATTATAGTGTTCCATTTTGTAGTGTTCTATTCCCTCCCTTATTGTAAATAAAATGCCATAACTGCTTTTCTTTTCTTGGAAGTATTGCTTTCGTTACAAATCAGTGAAATACCTGTTGTGTATGATACGGTTGTATCGTTAATGGCAACTGAAATACCCACATGTATTTGCCTTTTATGTTCTATTTTTCTACCCATCTTCAACTATCTTTATACAAGAAATTTCTATAAAATTTTCATATACATGTGGGTGGTATTCATTCAGTAGTTGCGTGCGGCAAATGCTCAAAGCATTGTAGATAGTACTATATACCTCCAAATACATTTATTTTGTTCCCTCAAATATTTTGTCCTTAATTGTAAACAAAATACCGTTACTGCTTTTCTTTTTTCTTGGAAGTCTTACTTTCGTTACAAATCAGTAGTGTTGTGCTTTATTGCTGCTAAGGACAACTGAATACCTATTGTGAGTGATATGCTTGTATCACCAATGGTGACTGAATACCGTATGCGTATTGCTTCTGTCGCCAACAGTAACTGAAATACCGTACAAGGGGCGCTGTAATTACCAACGGCAGCTAAAAGAAATATCTTTTGTGAGTGGTACTTTTTGTATCACCATTAGTGACTAAAATGCCTTACGTGCATTTGCTTTTATCACCAACGGCAACTGAAATACCAATGGCAACTGAAATACCTACATGTATTTGCCTTTTATGTGTTATTTAATTATCTTCGTACAAGACATTTTATATATTCTTCTAACACTTGTTCAAACCGTTGAAGATACCCCTCTGTATACCTCCAAATTTGTCGTAGATAATACCAGAGCAAGAAGTTCGATTTTCAACTCAAATGCGTGTGGAAATTGTCTCACGTAAAGAGTTTCCACTCTAGTATCTATGATTAAACAGACTTTAGTGCCCTAACTTTTGTAGTACCCTGGAGCTTTTGTACAGTAATGTTCATCAAGCTGTTTTTAATTAACTATGGGTTTATAAACTGATGGTTATTTAACTATTTAATTATATTAGGTTTACCCGACTCTGATGCGGATCAATGTGACGTACTGGTATCAGCTCAACAGGAACGATTCCCTAACGTAAAGTTCAATTAATTAACATTAATAAATAATGTGTTACCTTACTTTTAATGAAGTATTTTTTTAGTTTGCATTTCTAATTCAGTCTAGCAATGAAAGTTACAGTAATTTGAGTTCCTTTATACATTAATGAGCTAAATGTTTAACATCTGACATTTTCAGATCATGTACAGTAATTTGAAGAAAATCCATTTTGTATTGAAATTCCCCTGAAAAAAACTTAATTATGAAATCACGTTGTGTGAAACGTTATTATTTAACTAATGGAAATTTCATCATCATTTCTCCAATTACATGCTCCACATGCTTGCATACATGCATACATGTACATACAACTACATGTATATATGTACATGTATAAACAGTATACGTAATGTGTGCAGTTATACATTATCATATGCATGTGCATGAGAAGGATGTTGTTGGTATGCTATGGAAGGGCCTGACTCAATGTTTGTCCAGACTATATCCACTTATATCAACTATTTATATCATATTCTCATTTACTGGTCCCTTTGTATAATTAATTTCCTCTAATTAATGGTCCATTACTTTAAGTGTACTGGGGGGGGAAGATTGGATTCACTACCCGCCCACGCACAATTAATTCCTCGTTGCACATATTTTGTTTCCATGGTGATGTTTGTAGCATTCGTATACAGTTCCTTTATTCGCTTCATTTCTTTCCCACTATATAAACCTAACTCCATTATAGTGTCTGGTCTTCATGTACTTTAAAGGCAGAGTAGAACTGATGCGTGGAGATGTTAACAAGGTTAGTGCCATAGTGAATGGCACTGAATAGACAAGCATGTACATTACATGCATGTTCTTAAAAACACTTCCGCAATTAATACTACATGTAACATGCATGTATTTTGTACGTATACGTGTACATTTACAAGTTACATGTTCGAGATATATGTACATGTATTACATATATACATGTATTATATTTACAAGGTACATGTACATGTTCAAGATATACTTACATGTACATGTACAAGACACATGTTCAACATGTACATATGTACACAATGTCTTGTATGACTTGTGCGTGCATGTATGTATATATGTACATGTTTTACATGTACACAAACATGGTCTACACATTATCATTGTAATGATGTAATTAATTAATTAAATACATGTACATGTACATGTATGTACATTGTATAATTGCATTTTACATGTATGTTATAATTGCATTACATGTACATTACATGTGCATTACATGTGAATAGTGTATTTGGACATGTAAACAACGGAGGCTATACATGTACATGTGTGAGACAACAGGTTCAACAAAACTACACTCATTCCTTATTCGTTTCAATTGTTTTATGTTACGCCCACGCATCGTTACCACCTACCAGATGCTGTTTGTCCAGAGGGTGTGAAATTGCTGAATGTCTAGTCTGCTCGTTACTACTCATTGTCTATTATTTTCCCCCTTTTTACTATATTTATTATCTTATAATCTTTTTCCCTATTTTTTTTTCCCCTTCCTTGCTGTAGCATATGTGCGTGTATATATAATTATACATGTACATGTATTAGCGTACTATATATGTATCAAATTCCATATGTGTTGATACCCTTAGCCTGTCTGTTTATCCTTATATGACCATTCCATGAGTAAACAAGTGGTTGCTAAGCTTCCTCTGGTACATCTATCTTTTTAAACGGGAAATATTTTAAATTAGTTATGATCGACTCTTAATTCCACCTCGTGCTATTTAAGGGAAGGCTTTATGTACTTACGGGGACCATATGTCGCAGGTTGTTTATATGCTGTGCAATTGCATGTCCAGAGTTCCGTTATAAAACACATATTTACTCGTATGACTATGGTCACATGATGGCCATTCCCCTCCCTCCCATCCCCCCCTTGCCCTTCTTACGCCCACTCCATCCGAGTGAGGTCACCGTTGTTTAAGGGTTTGAGTGACTGTTTATAGATGCCACTATGGTATCTGGTCGTGAATACACTTACACTTATTGAAACCTTTTTTAGCAATATTATCATTAATTCCACGTAGCCAGTCATCTTGAACAATTAATTACATACAAATTGCTAGGGACACGTTGTTCATAAAGGTACTTTTTTACGTTTAGAATTATTTACAATTACATCATTGTCTAGCCCATCTATTAATAGTATCATCAGTGAGGATTTAGGTTATTTTTTGCCCAATTTTTTTTATTAATTCACAGAATTGCGTCAAAGTTTGGTTATGATTATGTAATATAAGCCATTAGGATCACGTCATTTTATAACCAGCCCCTCGGTACAGTATAGCACCGATCATACGTGAGGTTACATGCACATAAGTACTATATACGCCGTAGTACTAGTCTCAGCCTTGTGTACAGCTTTTGTAGAAAAATGACCAATGAATAACATAAACAATGGACATGTCTCCAGCCCTGTACTATTCTCCACTATTCTTTACTATAGCTAGTGAATGGTTTGTTATTTTCTGTTGGCTGTTGTTTGCTATATCTCATTGCTTAGCTATACATTATACTGATCTGTTGAACAACAAACTCTAACAAGTATTACCATCTCAGTACGTACAGCCTTGGTCAAGTTACTAGGGAATAGTAGGGCTCATCGAAGCCATTATCTAAGCAATGGGGGTATTCCCCTATGGCTTATTTTTCACATCCAAAAAAATAAAAAAAAGATTGTGAAATGTGAAACTAGGAATCATGATGTAATCCAATGATTGCATAGTTAGCCACTTTTATCACTGTTTTTCATATCATTATTAATGATTTCCACATAAACATATACATATACAGTGTGAAAGTGTGACTATCTGTGTGTGTGTGTGCTTGTCTGGAGTGTAAGGGATTACATGAAGTAATGAGGCGTTAAGTTCCCCTTTAGAGAAAGAAAGAGGTACTCATGCCATTGCATTAATTCATAAGTGCATTGGTAACTTAGTTACTCCAGCACAACTGTAAATTAATGCATACAATATAAGCTGTCCTATACTAACTACACGTGCTATGTATGTTTGTTTGTTGAACTGTGATGCTTGCTTGTTATCATTCCTGTATCATTTATTTATTTATTTCGTGCAACGTACGTGTTTTAAAACTTGCCCCAAACCATTTTTAATGTACCTTTTATCTCTCCCCTACGTGTGTCTGTTCAATAATATTGAACTTTTATAAAGTCAAAACACAAACCTTCAACCAAAGCTGGAGTCCCTTAATTTATGCTGAATGTGCTCCACTATGGCTACACCTGAGCCCAGCATAGTTATCCTTAATTGTGGAGTGATTGTAGTAGGAAATTGATGCATTACAATACCGATATTGACAAGCTTAGGGCTATCATGTTTAGTTCACTATAATGGGCCTTATTGATCTCTTTATGGGTATATATCCGTGGGCTGTGTTTAACCTGACCATTTGGGCCCCCCCACTCTCGATTGTTTGCCACGTGGGTACTTGTTTTGTAACACGAACGCATTCTTTTAAAGTGTTTAGTTACAATTATGGATTATTACGTGCACTACACATGTACATGTATACGCATGTACATGTACATGTGTCATTCTCTCCCTCCCTTTCTCTTCTCTTTCTCATTTCTTCCTAAATTTTCTCACTTTTTGTCCTTTTATTTCCATCCAATTACTGCGTTCGTGATTACCCTTCTTTTCTTGTTTACTCTGTTGGTTGATAATACATAACACGTTGACCGACTTTCAGTGCATTAATTAACTCCCATAGTCAGTACCAATTTATACCTCCCTTATTCCAAGGTGCTAGAATAATAGCACGAGTTCACGCTAAACATTCTCTGCAGGGCTTTGGGAAAAAAAAAAATTATCATGTAAAGAGTGCTTTATAAGCTATGTTAATTGTTTTTAAGGTGTTTGAATTTTTTCGTAGTAATTTCAGTAGTAAAAATATATTATGTGTATCTTTATTTATGGCCGCCGGGTCAACAATCGAGGCAATTGTTCGTTGGTTATTGGTAACGGCTGATGGCAGCGATAGTAGGATTCACATTAATGATGTCACTAGTATAAGATTTATAGATACATTATCATATGATTAATACTCACTATACTCTAGTTTTAACAATGTATATGTATATACTGTACATTGTATCTTCATGATATTAGTACCACATATATAACTCCTTTCTCTTTCTCCTTTAGGCGATAGTGTGGTTTAATAAAGCCATAGATGCACAGGACCAGTGGAGCACAGTGCATCATCTGTGTTGGTGGGAACTCCAGTGGTGCTATTGGTAAGGAACGGGGACAGGGGATTGAATTAATGGGAATGAGGCAGTGGTTATGATAGGAGATACATGTACATGTATAACCAACGCATAGATATTAATGCATATCTGCAAATTCATAAAGCAAGTTTTCTAGGAAGAAAGTTGTTTCTCAAGACAAAGTTTAATGGACCAGTGAGCAGTAAATTGGTACACAATGCCACACCTTGTACTGAACGCATTCCGTTGTGCTTACGGAGACCTCTCAAACTATTTCGCGACTTATATCACACTACTGCTTCTCATAGAGATTGCTTGTTTTTCAACAACATTTCATGAATTCTTGTATGGCTACTAGAAATTGTGTGTCTGTGTGTACCTTTGGTTTGGGTGATATTTTTCCTACAAGATGCGACAGAAGGGGGAGCACAAATACTAAAGTACTCCCCCCACCACCACCTCTAGTCACCACTTCCAACCGGTTAAAATATTTGATTTAACAAAATATCATATTAGTATCGTTTGGTTTTGTTCTATCAACAAAGTATCACAACATTTGGTGTTTATTTACATTCCCCGGAATTCACTCAAGCACACAGTTTTGATGCTACCCAATGTAACCTCTCGTACTGTCCTATGTACATAAAGAACCATGCATAGCCCATAGACAGTACTGTACTAAATGATACAAACTCCTAACACATATGCCTTACTATATTCATGTACTTGTTCACAAGCTACTGTTTGTGATTGCAGCCATTTAATATAACACTTTTTTTGAACTATTTCACTAATAGAATTTTAAAAATTTTTTTGCCAAAAGAATTGTATTATAATGAATCCCAGTTGCCCTAGGTTTGTATGCTGGGTTTGATTTCTGAAAAACAGTTTAAAACAGTAGGCAAATTGTCACTTTAAATAATTGATCAATTATCGAGTTTGTGGTATAAACTCTTTGTTATGTACATGTACCTGCTGAAGGTGTGACATAATCGGATATACACATGTACATGTTGCATATTTTTGAAGGCTATAGTAGCGGCCAATAAGCTAGAGTAATATCATCAGTTGTTATTAATAAGTTCATCAGGTAGTTACACATGTTTGTTCAATCCTTTGTATATAGTGCAATGTATTAGGCAGGCTGCTGTGTCACACACAGCAGGTGGACTCATTGGACTGTTACTATACTATATAAACTTCACTCAAACTAGCTCGGCATTTTTTTTTTTTTTTTTGGGACAGCCAAAGGATTTGAGAAATAGCCAGACTTAACAAAGAAACGAAATTAATTAGTCGTTTCCTCTTCAAGCATCTGTTGTTTATGTCTGATGCTACTATTGTGCATGTACAGAGAACAGATTCTTTGGTTCGTTTTGAACTAAAGCAGTCAAACGTGGATCAAATTAAATCGTTTATTCAAACAGTGAACTCTATGAATGGGTTTACTCCAAAGGGGAACTCATGGTTAATTGATTTCGTATTGCATAATCAATTGAGTATATACTGGCTGGCTAAATGGTATGATCTATTGATTATATTGGCTTAGACGATTAATTAATTTTTAATTAATTTCCCTGTCCATTCGTGATGTATTCAAGCATATACTTAACTTATTGAGTACCTGCTTTTTGTTTGTTCTGATTGCATCTGTTATCATCTATCTTCAGTTTCACTGAGTTAATTGTTCCTCCATTTAAAAGCATCCCAGTGGATTTTGTCATTGTGTGATACTATTATTAATGCGAATCATCATGTGATTTGTCGTGACCCGGTTGTCTCGCTGTGAGAATCAGGGGAGTGTGATCTCACCTTTGTTCTTGTGTATCTGTAATTGCCTTCCATTATTTTGAGTGCCTATTAATTTGTAAACCAGAACTTTGTATTCCGTACCATATAATTAACTCATAAGACTCGATATATTTGATGCCAAAAATGTTGAAGCTGATTTGTTGGCAGTCAGAAACTCGTTATCCCCTTAATTGGGGGAGTTTCATTCGTTTATTGCCTTTTTTGGGGGATGACTGAAATCAATTTGCTGGATTAATGAGTGAATAAATGTACATGCACCTGTAGTAAGGTATATTCACTGAATTAGCGAATTAGATGTACTTATAAGTGTTGCTATGGTTACAATTAAATTAGTAATGGAATGTTAATATAGTACTACATCCTTGTCAAGTGTTACTGTGTTAGTGTCCAATCAAACCTCACAGTGCAACTATAAAGTAAAGAAACCATTTACTCTGTTTCATGAATTCCTTTTGGACACCATTTGTTGTGTTGCTCACTTCCTTTTTCTGCGTGACTGTTTGATCTGCTTTCAACTAAAATGGACCGTTCGCATGTGAAAAAATAATAATCATATCTTTTCCCTTTCAATATAATCAAAACTACATGTACATGTACATGTACTATAATATTAAAAAAATAATATCACCTCACACATGTACATACATGTATTCCAACACATGTAAACAATAAAAGTATTTAGATAAAATAATAAAAACAAGCAAAAGTTTTTGATGAAATTCTTTTGCCAGCACACTCACCCACGCGCTGCATGTGTCAGGGTGTTATGGAATAAATGTATACGAATGACATATTCATCTTATGTTTGTATTTTTATTTTGTTCCTTCAGTTTCAAGGGCCAATGGGGGGAAGCAGTAAAATACGCAGACAAACTGTTCAAAGCCAGCAAATGGTCTAAAGTGAGTCATTGTTATGAGAATTAATGAACTTTAATTCAACCTTATACTTTGCATACGCCTGATGGATGTAAACCTTACAGTTTACAGGACCTCTGTTTACAGTAATAAGTATTACAGACTACCCGGCATATTTTTTGGATTCTTTATATACATTCCCCCATTCCTATTCTCTCTTAAGGTCTCATTCCTATACCAGTAATCCGTAATGCAAGTATTGTATTGGAGATTTTATAAGCTACATGTATATTCCTATACTACAGCATTTTCGTTCCTATTCCTTCCAGGTCTCATTCCTATACCAATAGTAATGTACTTCATAGGCTGTATTTCTATGCTACTATGTTCCCATTTTTATTCTTTCCAAGTCTCATTCCCATACCACTTTGCTATATAATAATTATTATAAGCTATATAATACTATATTTCCATTCCTATTCTCTCCAGGCCACGTTCCTGTACCAGAAGGTTGCGTTCATGTTAATGCTACGGCACAAGGATTACCTTCCCCAACAGGAGGACGCAACCATCACCGTGCCTGCTAAAGACGAGCTAAACGAAATGCTAAAGTAAGTGTGGAGAGGAAGAGAGTGGCTGTGAGTCACAGGGTGGGTCACGTTGGGTGGTTGGAGGGGTGGTGAGTAAAGGAAGGAAGGTAGATGGATTTGTGGGTTTTAAGGGTGGTGCAAGGAAGGTAGTACTAATGGCTATGACTCAGTGTGTGTGTTTGAATGGCTCTGGAAGAGGCATAGACAGTTAATAACATACACGTATGATCACTTACCTACTATTCACCATGTATAACATAATACATAACACTTGCTCACTCACACACACACACACACACACGCACTCACATATATTCATTATTATAGTATTATAGTGATTATAATTATTATACACTGGGATTTAAGCCCACCTGTTCTAATGGTGAAGCACTACAACGTTATACTGAACTGAACTGTGTGCACCAATTAATGTTATCTTTTTTCCAGAATCAAGATCATGTTTCATGCACTATGCAAATTAGTTACAATATGAAAAGCATTCCTCTTGTATGGTAGACTGTGTCAATGTCATGCTAGTATTGAATATGTTTTTGAGGGTTGATCATTTTTATATCCCATGTGTAAAGCTGATTGGCTTTTGTTTACAATATCGTGTAATTCTAGTTTACACAACATGTGTGCAGGTGACACAGTATCGTTAATGTATACTTTCCTCTCATATCAAGGGATATCTGTAGTATTGCGTTGATTTGTAGTTATTAAAACTGTTAACATTTAACGGGTGTTTGTGCAATCCTCGTTCCCATTCCATGGTTTGCTGTCCTGATTCCCGTTCCAATTCGCACCAGTCTCATATTTCAATTGCTATCCTCGTTCCCATTCCTGTTTAATGCAAGCCTAGTGTGGGTCTGGAATTTGTGTCACCTTTAGTTTCTTTTTTGTATCAGTCAGCTCTTGAATCAACATATGCTAGCGTGTATTGGAATCAGCGCGTGATCTAAAGTGATACGTCTGGTGTGGGTAATTTAGCATTGTTACAGCAGTAACAGCACTGTTTACCATTTCAGGCAAGTCTGTCTGGTGACACATGCACACGCCATCATTCTATACTTTGCTACATTAAAGGGGGTGATCCTGTTTGTACTGTTGAAATAATCCCCGCTTGGATCATTCGAACAACAGCAATAATATCCGAAGGTGTTGGGGTAACAATGTTATAATGATACACAAAGTGTACCACACTTTGCATTAGCTAGTCTATACATAATAATATAGTATATAATTATATATCCATGTACGTATTACATATGTACTATATACTGTTGTTATAGGTCATATATTATACAGTGTTTATGCATGAGATAAGTATATATAGCAGATAATTAGTGCCATATTTTAGCATCGGTAAACACGGCCTCTAATGTTATTCACGATTCAACTGTGTGGATAGCAGTTCAAGTAACAAATAGTTCCTTACGGCACGTCATGGCCCTAGTCTTGACCCCCCTTCTAGGTTGTGTCCTTTCTGTACCTGCAAGGAAAAGCACGACAACTCTCTAGATATTCTTCGAACGACCGGGAAACGAGGGGATATTCAATCAGCCAGTTTCTGGTGTGAATTATTGGGTGTTTCCGTGTTGGTTTCCTTGTTAGGGGAAGCATCATCCATAATGAACCACATTAGGTTTCCTTTTACCAAACGTTTGCATCCGTTCAAGCTCTCTTTCCACACACAAACACAGACACACGTACACTCATAATGAGTATATTGTATCAGGGAAATATACAAAAACCCCCCATCATTAAAGCATGATCGTATAGTAGTGGTTGTAAGGTTACATCGAACTCGATTTTAAACATTCTTCTTCTGTAAGTGTCTCCCTGGATACTGAGGGGTTACTACAATGTCTATACCACCTGGCCTTACTGCCCCCCTTCTCTCTCTCTCTCTCACTCTGTCATGCTATTGATTACATTTTGTAGCTAAGCGTAATTCCAGTGATTGTTTTTCAGCAAGTATAGTTAGCAAGTGCAGAGTTGTATTGATAGTAACTCCATCCATGCAACACTGGAAAAATCATCAATTTGTTTATTTTACAGCATGTTGTTTATTTATTAATATATTTCCCATTTTGAACGCAATCTGAATGTGATGTATGTGCTGTTACTATCTATTCTGCTAATACATAGTGTACGTGTTTTATTTGGGTTTGACCACTGTGTCTTGCTTAGTTTAAGAATTAAAGATGTGTATTTATGATTTTATCGTTGAGCTCATCAAGGAGCTTGCCAGTTGAGGTCGGAGGACATTTCCCAAGTACAACCAAGAAACTGCCAATTAGGTTACCCACTTTTCGAACCTTCCTGGCTTCTAAAACCAATCGTGGTGACTTCCAAAGATTTTTTTGCTTTTTTTGCTTTTTTTTTTCGAATCTCCGGCCTCGACCACTGTGCTCTGTATGTCTTCCTTGGTCATCGTACTCTTTGTTTTCTTACGGTAAACCAATTAATTGATTAATTGATCGTTAATGACTCTCTCGTAAAAAGGAACCATCCCTTGTAAATAGTGCACTCATCCAGATGTGTTATACCTTATATCACTCCCACTGCGGCACTTTGGTTGTTTTTACTCAATAGTAGCGAAAACCTCATGTTTAAGTGTTTAATTTGTGGTGGAAAACCTTTTAACTTTACGCTAAGCTTTTCCGCAGTAATTAATCACATTGTGGGCACAAATGGTTTATGGAATTGGATGAAAGCCAGTCTTTTCTATTGTTGTTTTGTTTATAAAGATGGGATGATCTAGTGTTAGGTATTTGGTAGTATTCGATGATGTCATTTTTAAAAACAATGCACCTATTTAATTTGGTGTTTTCAGTACACAAGTTATGTGGATAATTAATGTTTTGCTTCCCAGAGCAGTCCCGCCTTTCAAACAAAGAATAGCCGGAAAGTCTATCCCAGTTGAGAAATTCGTCATCGCCAAGTCGGAGAGGGCCCTGGAAGGGGCGCGCCTACCACTATGTGGATTGGTAAGTAATGCTAATTAAAATTGGTATACATGCATTTAAATGGTTCAGTATTCGTTATGCAAGAAAACATGTAGAATATAAAAAACCAATACTCATATAAATATCTGTATTTCTTTATGTTAATTCCCTTTGACCAACTAAAAAAAAAGCAAAAACTGGAATTATTTTAAAAAGAAGAAACGAATTCCACTTTGTACTTAGAGCCACATTACACATACCCAATAGCATGCACACATTTGAGATAATTCCTTCAAGCTGTGAGGCCCCTGAAGGTGTTGTGTATCTATCTATTGTATTAGTATGGTTGTGAGTTGACCTAGCGTTCGAATGCATTCCCATGGAGTTGGCTTCATCATGTAATCCAAACCAGTTGACACAGGCTATTTATCACAACTCATTTACAATTAGTGGAATGCAAAGCGTACATCTGCAACATGAACTGGACTATACACACACATACACACACACACTATAAGCATACGACGAATTCATATCTAATGTATGCATGCTTTTCACTATGTATGCATGCATATACAATACTGTGTGTTATGTATGTATATACAGTATATATATGTATATATATGTATGTATGTGTGTGTGACTCCACTGGTGTGTATACTATGATATAAGTGTGTCAATGCAAATATCATTGTAACCAGAGTCATGTGTCAACTGTAACAAGAGTCAGGTTGACTGGTACTCCATTTTTAATTAATTGAGTGGGTGGAGAGGGAATGGGTTTAGGGTAGACAGCTGGTGTCCAATATATGTCCCCCCCCCCCCCTCCTCCTCTTCTCAATCAATTAATAAATGGTTTGATGTTTTTATGTATAGTATGATTTCTTTGTTGCTATGTATGTATGGTGTGAACCACAATATCATAGTGCTTGTGGTATGCTTAATAGGAAATGATCTATGCTTGGAATGGATTCCAACTCTTGTGTAAGAATCAGTCGTTTTTAGAGAGTGCCATCAGAGTGGTCTGGGATGAATTAATGACAGTCGAAGAAACACAAAGTGAGTTTTTAAAGAGGGAGAAAGAGAAGGGGAGAGGGGGAGGGGGGGGGGGGGGGCATAGTTCTGCCCATGGTGGTCGGTTTTGGTAAGCTTTTAACCACCTTTCAGTCAAATTTACCACCTCTCAGTTGATTTTACCATCTCTAAATCCACTTTCATAAGAAAAAAATAGCATTGAAATACATAAATATAGTTATACATGTAGCTCACTCAAATATTAACCACCTCTGTAAACGTGCTAGGTAGATTCATTCTGAAAAACGTGGAACTATAGCTCCTGTGTTTTGCCGTATTTAGTCATAAAATTTAGCTGTAAATTCTATTCTAGCTACGTAATATATCATACTAGATTTTTTTTATATAAAAAAAAATAAAGATTTTTTTTCGTCACTAATTCTATTTAACAATGCTGTTATGTAAACTATAGGTTGTGAGCAGCTGTCTTTAATAATACGTGGGCGGAATATCAATTTTCAATTCACACACACTTTTTGCCCTGATATCCTGTGCATTAAAGACTGATTTACTAGTTTCTTGTCATGTATCTAGTGATGCGTTGAGCAGTCTATTGTGTAGCTAATGTCTGTCAATGTGTATATATGTGTCTGTGTGTATACCTGTCTGTCTGTCTGTCACTATGTTATTGCGTGTGTGATCGAGTGTATTCGCTACTGTCACCTCACTTTCCCTTCATTTATCATTGTTAATAACCAAGGGTACTTGTTTAGTCTTGCCTTTATTTTATTTGTGTACATTTTGTTAATACGTCTGGCAGTGGGCACTTTAAACACACATACATATACAACTCCTTTTGCCAAACACACTCGCATTAGCTCCTGGTGGTCTCTTTTGTAGTGAATACATTAATCATTAATAATTATTCAGTGAATTCGATTATCATTGACCAATTACTTCATTAAGCCTAACCTTTCCCATCATAACTCATTAACCCAATTCTGATTGATCATGCCTTTCTCTATATCACTCTCTCTGGGGCGATACTACTCTGAATAGAAATGTTGTTTTCTTTTATTTTTTTATTTGATGTGAATTTTTATTTACTATAATATGCTGGTATGCTGTGTTGTTCTTGTGTATTTTGTTATTTGAAATGTGGGCTTTGCATGTATTTAACTTGTGGGAGACATGCTTTTCTCCTCGATTTTTTCCTTTGTAGGTACAAATCCAAACTATGTTGATGACTGGGCCGTGGTGACGTTGATCCAGGGAGCCTGCTTCAAGGGACTAAAAAGATACGATGAGGCAACTCAATGCTTTCAAGCCATTATTGATCGGTTAGATAAATAGATAGTTAAAGAGAGAGTCAAGCACACTAGTAAATTAATCCCCCTCATGGGAGTCTGTTTTTATTGTGCTGATCTTGTTTTGTTTTTCTGGAGCGTCCAATTTCTTCATTCTTTCTTTCATTTCAATTGCCCCATGGCGTTACTAAGTTATAATCTGTAAACATGATCGACTCCTGATCAAACCATCAACAAATCTTATAACCCTCTTGAGAAATTCAATGTGGCCCTCTGAGTGTACTTCAATAAATTCATTGCTATTGCCCATAAATGGAGTGTTAGTCAAGTCAAAAAAATTAATGATAATCAATAACAAATAGTAATTAATACGATTATTTTCTTGGCATAAATACATGTACACGGTACATTAATTACAATTAATTTAGTAACTTGTATATTAAGTGTATAGAATTCTCGACTACTTGCTTTGTTTCAAAAGAGCCTCCAGTCAGTGTGCTTGTTTGACCTTGCTAAACCTCAAGCATGTATACCAGCCCAATGTATAACAGTATACAGGCAAACATATTATGGTAGCTGTAATAGAAATCATAATTACATTCATTGGTAGGATGATGTGATTTCCCTATTGGAGTTTAACAAGTGCATTACAGTTTGATTAGACAGACTTAGTCTCATTGATCACATGCCTGCCCAGTATTGGTATACATTTAAGTGTATAGCACAGTATTTATACATGTACATGTACATATGTGGACCATATGTCAAGTGAGGTTTGTTGCCTTAATGTAAACAAGAGCCATAGTCCAATTTCAATGGGGGTTGATATAGAAAACAGATTTAAATGTAACTGAGAGCTAGGGTGCATCAGGGATCAGTGATGTCTTTCTTATAATTCCGTGTTTATTCGTTGATATTCTTATTTCCCCAAGCTCTCAAGAATTACAACATGATCATTACGCTGCACCTGCTGCTCAAATGGAACTAGGACTGCTATATTTGGAAATAGGAAAATTGGATGTGGCTGAACGAACGCTCGAAGCATCAAAGTGAGTGTAGTCAAAAAGCTCACCTTGTTTGTGGTCGTTGTTGAGAACAGTTTTTGTAATTTGGGTCAGCAGTTTCGTATGCTGTTAAACGCTTTTGATAAAAAATGAAAGCAAATTTCAAGACTGCGCTTTTTTTTAATGTCTTGAGTAAGTATTACTATGCATTGCATAATAATATAGCGTCTAATGTATTATTGGGTGGGTCATCGTGTCTGCATGGGATGTTAATGAGAAAAAATTTTTTTGTAATTTTTTTATTTTATTTCATAGAAATAACTTCAAAGGCTATCACCTCGAAAGTCGAATTCATTTCCGAATTCATGCAGGCATGTGCCGGATCAATCAACTTAAATCTTCGTCGAAAACTTAATAAAATTAATTTCATTTTAAAAAAGCTTTAATTAATAAAGGCTAATTTGAATTATATAGCAAAGCTAGTATTTTTTTTACCTATAATACATTTATGTTGCCTAGCATTAATCTCTGCTTATTATACATATAATAATATAGTTTTTCTTGTTTTGTTGTAATTATAATTATTATTCTTGAATTAATTTTTATTTCTAAATGATATTCGCGCAAAAATTTTATAGAGTCTAGTCACGTGACTGATCGATCTCCTCGATATGTGCGTCACCTGGCTTCACTGTGACTAATAGAATTAGAAAATAATTTATGTTTTGCAGTATAAAATAGGCTGAAAGCAGGTCAACGAGCCAGTTACAAAAACAACAACAAATACTGTTTGCTCGTTTTGAATTGTCTCGAAAGCAATCAGTTGTGTAGTCACCTCGAGTATATTCGACTTCAAACTTCATTTCGACCATGTTGTACAGCTTTTGTATTTGCAGTATGCAACTTGTCTCCAGCCATTCTGGTCTCAGAAGCACTCGGGGAGGCCTTTCTATGATGCAATTGGCTGTCATTGCAGCCTTGGTACTACTACTGTCTGCTTGCCCACCGACCACCATCGCTGCTCCATTAGTTGGTGAGTTTGATTTGTTATTACAACAAGTAGCATAGTATATTGGCTCGATAGTAGCTGAATTTACGTGCTGTGCACAATTGTCTGTATTACATTTGTACTGGTGGCCATTTTAATGGGTACAGTCCGTTTGTTTTCATTTGAATTTCACCTGTAAAAATCTCGTAGGCTACCCGCTAATTCTCTTATCAATCCATAACCATTGTTAGTGTAGTCTGATTTTGAATTGTACAATAAAGTTTAGCTATTGTTACTTTAACTCCATGTCTTGTTTACAGAACATTGTAATTTCTTTCCCATTATGCTCATTTGGTTTTTTTACAATCCCCTACAAAAATAATATGGTCTAGCCCCATTCTGAATTGGCATTGTTTTGTATCAAAAAAAAATATCAGTTAAAATTAAGCATCGCTACAAATTATCCAATTTACCCATTGAGCAATTACCTAATACTAGTCCAGTCTCCATGTGGTGCCATAGCGTATGTAGTATTGCCTAGTCTAAAAGTCTGCAGGTTCAATTCGTTTTGTACCTATAAAATTGCATAAACTCAGTTTCTAATCACAAAGTAATATTATAGATTATCTTGCGAAGATGTCAGGCTTCTATTAAAGGTCTTTGTAAAAGCTAAACAGTTATTTCAAGCGACTTGGTTTGGTAGTATTGAATAGATATCTCTCGTTGTGTAAACCATTCCCAAACTGTTGTTACTGTGTCCACTCAACTCATATGCAACGTTCTATTTACACTATGTGTTAAAGCTACTGTTAACTGCAACGCTCTCAGGCTATACTGATACACACACATGCACGTATACAGCATTTTGCCCTGCAAAACACCCGGCACCATATGCATAGACAACATGTATATTGTTACAATGACCCTTTGCTTTGAACTGCACTGAGACACATAAACAAAATTGACCAGCACAAAAAAAAAAAAAAAGAAAGAAACAACAAAAACAAATAAAAAAAGAAAACAAAGAGAAAAAAATAAAGGACAACAATTGTGAGAAACAGGGAATCCCAGTGATGCCTTACAAATTTTTTTCCAAGTTCAGTTTTTGAAGCCATTGTAAGGCTGGGTAAATATAAACATGTTAAGTATGGAAGCCTGTCCAGTACTGTATATACACTGTCTGTGGGTGTTTGGAGAGGGCCTATGTCTGTTAGATACACTGGCACGCCTCAGCAACTGCTACTTTGATATGTCTTCACATTTAGACTATACAAGCTCTAATATTATTGAATGATTATATTTATGTTTATATTTATCGTTTTACAGATGAGAATCAAGGTGTACAAAAGAGATCTGCTAGTGGACACTCAAGTAGGAACCTGTGTACTTTTTTCTCGACGAGTGACACAATTGAGTGCGGGTTCCACGAATCCTGTACCGAGAGCATATTCCAGTGTGATTCTAAGGGTTTCCACATGGGATATTCCAAACCTAGATGTCAAGCTGTGGTTAAATTCAGAAAGTCTTCATCGGACTGTCCCACTTGTGTAAACCACCAAGAAATAGTGGACCTGGCACACAACACCGAGGAGTGTTTTCAGCCTCGTTTAAAGAACCTAGCCAAAGCGTGGGCGAAAAAGGTGAATCCTCTTACCTCTCCCGACCCTCAGCACTGTATTGACTATGAAATGGAAGCCTTTGATGAACTAATGCAATGCTACAAAAATAAAATCGACCCCGTGTGTAATTTAATGTCCGAGGAAGTCGACCAATCCATTGTAGAAGACTTGGAGAAATTGGTATTAGCAGTGTCAATCAGCGAGTACTACAAACCACTAGTCCACAAGCACTTGAAGGATCTAATCTCAAATTGCCCTGCCGAGTCGGCATCAAAGACAGCTGCCAAAGCTATACCTGAACCCACCAAGAGGATACTGTTTTGTGCCGTTTCCGATGATGAAGATGTGCTTAGCCATGTAACAAGTGAGCAGGAACTCGACGCTACAACAGAGGAATTCGTCTATGCCGATAATGGCTTGCCTTCAGAGATAAGAGACACACACTGCAAGGAGAACTCCCCACCAAGCAGTAACGGGGGTAGCAGAAACGGATATCGTTTAATCCAGTGGACCCCAACTAACTATCCAAGTGATGAGACAAAAGAGAAGATATTTACTAGGCGAACCTCGAGCACCAACGAATACCTCTTCTTTATGTTGGCTGAAAAGACTAGCCCGTGTGGAAACGGTCTCAGAGAAGCTGGCGAAGTTTGCGACACATTTGCCGAGATTTACGTCAAAGGAAACAAGGGAGGTTGTGACCAGTCTTGCCGTCCATTCCACAACTTTGAGTGCTCCCCGGACCAACTTGCTAAGAGTAGTTGTACCAAGTCACACTGCGGTGATGGCCTGAGGTCGTCACTAGAGGAATGTGATGATGGAAATGAGGCCAATGGAGATGGTTGTAGCAGCGAATGTACAATAGAGCCTTCTTCACAGTGTACGCATCTTAACTACAATGCTACAAGCAGTTGTGTATTTGTAGAACAATCCGTAAAAGAATCGACAATTCCACCCACAGTGCCTTCTACAGCAGCCATCAAAATACAACCATCACAATCATTACCAACACCACCTTCGTCTTCGTGGACTGTTTTATCGACAACCGATAGCACCAGCGTAGTTCCGACAGTAACTGGTACGCCGACTGTACCAGAACCAACTGCCGAGTTGCACCAGCAATCGTCAGGAGCATCACAAAGAACTTCATCGATAGCAATGCTATGGTTAGCTGTGGCAGTATCGCTATATCTATTGTTATGGAGGTGATAATCCACTCTATTTCACTCTAGTATCTGTGTAGTATTGCTTCCTTTTTAACCATTTTATTTAATTTATCCGATCCGTTCCAAATATTATACCCACGTTCCTCACATTGAGATTATTCTAGTCCACCCCTCAACCCCCCTAATGACCCAGGTAGGGAAAAATATCGTTTTTTTCTTCTCTTCTATTTTAATTATTTTGTACCATATCGCGCATCCAATCGGCAAAAAATTTTATCCATTTTTTTATGTCTCGTATGTCTATTGCCCCCCCCCCCAAGCACCTATATTAACGAACACCATATATAATCAATTATAATCACGCAATGATCACTCAATTAGTATATGTCACTATATCAATATGTTTGAATTTAAAATGAATTTTTTTTTTTTGCAAATCGTGAATCACTTTATTCTGTATAATAGTCCAAAATTTATTCGCATTATACATGTATTAAAATTATTATTATTATTATTATTACTATTGATATTATTGCTACTAAAACTGTCTTTTTCTTTTACAAATTGTTTTATTATTCAATTTTCAAGTAAAAATTCAACTAAAGAAAACGAATAAGAGGCTCTACAACTTCAATCGACATGCGCTGATCATGCTTGCCTATATATGCATGTTTTAATCGATCTAATGACCTTCATGCAGTATACCAAATCAGCCGATCAAGCTTGCCCTTCTGTAAACAGCTATCAAAACTAATTCACTCATTTCAACTATACACAAAGTATTGATAAAAGTTTTACTGTTGATTTAAGCACACATGGAGTAGTAGTAATCTACACAATTACATAGCCTTGATCTAACATGTAAAGCATGTACATACGTACATGTATAATAGAATTGACACACGTATTAATATTAATTTATGCATAGTCCAGCTGTTTCCACAATTGTTGTTCTGGGAACGATTATTTCCGTGATGTTTACAAGAAGCAATAATTCAATTTGATACAATAGTTGCCGAGTCGGTTTAAATCAAAAAATAACAGTCCCTTCTCCTTGCTCCCCAGTCTGACCCCCCACCCTCAAATACATAAATGACACAAGGTACTTTTTCTGTTATTAAAAAAAAAAGTTTTCATAAGTAACATATATCCCCCCCCCCCCCCCCCCCCCCTGGCCCACTCTTTACCCTTATATAGAATGCTGAAGTGTATACAATTGTATACAAGAGAATGCATATATGATGTGCACATAGAAGTGTGCCAGTATATAGTATTTGATATGCTATGAAACTGCATAGTTGTATACACACATACACACATACATACACACGTACATACTTGCATATATACATGCATATATACATACATATACGCATACATACATACACATATACATACATACATACATACATACATACATACACATATACGGTACGTAGGTGGTGGATAACCTGATAAGGAAGTACCACATCTGTCGTGCTTGCAACCTGCCTTAACAGAGGAATTCCGGCTGATTTTTTTCAATATACTATGTTGTAACTATGGTGATATGCCAGTCTAATGAGGTAAGTAGACGTTTGGTAAATACGCATGTATTACTTGAGCTTGATTTATTAAATATAAACGAATAAACAAATGATTACAGTAAAATTGATAAGGAATAAATAAAGCACATATAATATAATACAGCACATACATATTGACGAATAACGAGATTAAATAATTAATTAATTAATTAACAGGTGGTCAAATTAAAAAAAAAGATAAATCGTTATTAATTAGGAACTCATTCTGCACCACTTCTCAACCAATTCCTTACGATCCTTGGGTAGAGTTTCGAAATACTCCTTCTGCTCTTCCGAATACCTTTCAACAACATCGCCACTGGTAATGACGTCTCTATAACTCCAATCCTGCCAGTTACCGTTAAACCGTGTCAGAAGCTCCGATACCTTCTCGTCCCCGCCCACACAATCAATAGGATCAACTTGTTTGAAATCCTCACCGGTAACGAGATCTTTAAAGATAATGACCCCTCGGAATGCGAACCAACCACCATATTTGGGATGCATTGAAACGCCGAATATCTTGGCATCGCTGTCCCAAGTGGGATTGATAACCATGTGTTTCTGGTAGTAAAAGGCAGCCCCAGCGACATGACCAGCCGTTTGTACCAGTATCTTGGGTCGTCGTGATGGCTGATGAAGTTCAAAGTCCAATATAAACTCGGTCGTATACTCCGAGACCGATTGCTGCATCTCTGTGAACTCGTGTCTCATGCATTGGTCTACAGGATCCAGCCCATGCTCTTGAGAGTAACGGTCCACTATGAAAGGCTTCAAGGTACGCTCGAACATATTCGGGAGGCTGATTACCAAAACACAGAGG
>JAYJLX010006566.1:0-18320 GCA_036873525.1 Chalinula nematifera | reverse complement strand
TATATATATAGGTTACTACTCAAAAACAAGATATTCTGGAACAAAAGTGAAATACAGCCAGTAGACCAGACACTACCCTCTACAGCAAGTGGTATAGCGTCTACACGAGACTCAGTATATAGTCAGTAATGGGTTGAATTAGAACGTTGAATTAAAATAAGAATTGCTGCATGCATATATAAGAGGTTAATTTTCTAACCCTTCTATAGCCTTTGGGTGGATCCATTAGCCTCGATTAGCCCAGAGAAATCCGCACTGTGATGGAGTACAGACAGTACCAAAAACTAAGCTAATCAAACATAATATCAAATAAAACACAATAACAGTACTTGATTAGTGTACCTGATACTCCTACCCCACTATAGTTGGGGCCACTGTAAACCTTTCGACACCACTATACAAGTGTTTGACGAGAGTACGGATCTAAATTCTTAACAGAAGAAAAGCTCCCTAAATTCTAATGGGCGGGGTCACAAATTATAAAATTAATTATAAATTAATTCACTTGGAAATAGGATTATACAGTGTTGCCAGACTAGCTTAGCATTTTTGAACTTGATCTAGCATTAAAAATGCATATTGCATCTTTTGGAATAATTCATGGCATAATGATTGGTTTAATGCATTAGATCTAATATTTAACATAACCCAGGAATGCTTTTAAAACTGAATCCAATAAATGTTTTAACTGATCACCCAAAACTTGAAACACATTACTATAAGGTAGTCAAGGTGTGGATGGTTATTATTATACGCTTTAAAACTATTATGAATGAATCAATGTTTTAACTATGGCTGAATGCTCATTCACACTATAAACATAAATATAACATTAATGAAAGCGAATACACGGGAAGAGTACAAACGTACATTTAACACAATGTAATGAATTGAACATTTTTTTTCGATTCAGCATTATTGTACATGTCCTCAGAAGGCATCACCATGTCAAAGTGACATGCTTTTAAGTGCCAATTATAGCCTAGCCTTTTAAAGAAGTTTATTAGCAATTTTGACAACAATCTTAGCATAATGATACTCCTCCCATCAGGCAACACTGCATGGTAGATAGTATTATCATCTTTCTTGTTCCCTCATCCCAATCCCACTTGTTTGTTTTCTTGCATTTATTCCAAGGTTGGAGCTTATTATGTAATCGCTATTGTATGTAATTAAATATGTCTTTTTAATAATCGTATTATCAATGAATAACTAATTAATAATGATGCTTCAAAAATGTGTGTACCCAGGAAAAAAATCTTAACAAGATCTTGCAAGATAATGTAAGAAGTTGTAAGATATTGTCAGATTTTGGAACCTTTTGTCCAATAATCTTATTGAACTGTAATTTTGCGTAATTTTGCAAGATTTTGGAACTTTTTGTCTAATAATCTTGCATAAATGCATGGATCAGGCAAGATCTTGAGCAGATCATGCCTGATCTGTTTAAGATCCAGGCAAGATCTTAAATAAGATTTTTTTCCTGGGTAATCGTTATTGTCATAATTATGTAGTTACAATTACTGTGATATAACCGTCATTTATATGCAATAACAAACAAAAACCTTTACATTTACGTATGCACCTTACAGTATTGTGGCATAACAGAGGAAAAACCTATAGTCTCATGCCCTGCAGCCCCTCCCCTATTAATTCAACTAAAAGGGGAGGGGCTGAATACAAGACTACCCTAGCTGCTTGGTTGCTATATGCTGCCTAATTAAGAAACCGATTATAGTTGTTGTAATCATTACAATGACTACATACATGTGATTGCAATATTCAACACATGTAATTGCAATCATTGTCTGTAGTCAGTGTATACATGTAATCGTAATCAAAGCAATGTAATCAGCCTTAACCTGATGAGTTTGTGTAATTTCATACTTTTTTTTAAAACAAGATTGTCTTTGCTATAGGTTTATATTATATTAGTTTATCATTAGCATATACATAATGTTATTTGTGAGTGCAAAATATAGCTTTTTATAGACTAGTCAATGAATCATAAACTGTATAAACATTATAACACAGGAAAAAACTATTGTATCAACAGCAGCATTCATATTCTATCACTGATAATAAAGTGGAAATTATGACATTAATTTTACTGAGTATAATAATAATAGTTCCAATCATAATAGCGAGTTCATAATTGATAGTATTATTCTGCACTATGTAGGAATCATACTGTTAGAATATATTATACAGCCAGGTAGGGATGGATGCATGGGATCATGTCATCATGTCTGAAATGGCAACTGGAGTGGCTGCAGGTATCATGCCGCATGTATATCGCTGGGAGAGGCATTGTCTGAACGCTGATAAATTCTGTGTAACCTAGGGAGCTGCATGAACATTATAAATCAAAAAATCAACTTGTAAATATTGGTAAGAAAGTATAGGAACAAGGCAGCACATGCAAATCCCATAACAAAAGCAAGGGAACAAATGAAACGATATTTGAGGGAGCAAACGAAGACAATAACAACGATGCCTATATCATACTGTATAATAGTCAACGCTACCACCTTTCTTGCTCCCTCATACCAACTACATCATGATATATATTTTCTATTATAAATATATATAACATGCAGGTACATACCAGTACATGCATGTAAACCCACAAAAGGTACAACAATATATAATAGATACATGTATAAGTAGTGAAATATACTACATATAACAAAAGGAATGGAAGCAATAAAAAGCTGGTTTATAGTGACGCGTGCACAAAGGATACGTGCGTGACATGGTACAAAATAGTTATATCCCTACGAAAGGTACTATATGACACAGAGTCAAAAGGTCAGATCCCTCAATGCATTAATTTTAATGAAAGGTAATAAGACGTTGCATCACAGTAAACCAGGCCTTATATGTAACTCTAATCCTACTGAATCCAACCCTAACCCCCTACAACACTATAGCTTCATATGGGATATAGTGACTGACCTAGTATCATGCAGCAGTATAATTTAAATGGATGAGACATTGACCGCTGTATACAACACTACTCAAACATAGATGACTCAAACATCACAATAAAGGCGGGAGAGCATTTGCTACATAAGAAAGGATAGCTCAGTGATATTCAAACAACTTGACACATAACACAAAATTAAAAATAGTAACTCCATATACTTTATTCTATTCTGTATTATTATACTAAATATAACCTTTTTAGGCTCAATTTTTTTCTTGTAGCTAAATGTTTTTTCACTAAATTGAACTAAAGAGATATATTAATTCATAAAACACTTAATTAATAGCTAGGAAAAGGTAATTAAAATACTACAACTATTGAAAATTGTCCTTTCAAAATACCATATTGCATGTATAAACAAATGAATAATCTTAATTAATTAAGCCAGCATCCAATATTGGTACCATTCGGTGAAAGTAAAGTAGCTGTATTCCGTACTCAGTGCAGGCTATCCAGTACTGGAACTATTTCCAGGGTTAGTACAATAACCAGCAAACTCCACCCACACAGGAACCTCGACTCTAATTCTCTACCCTGTATTATTCCATACAATACAAACATACCGTCACTCACTACATACCATGCACCCACCAGTACATAATGGGTACAGGGGAACCTCTTCACTGTGGAGCACCACTAAAACATTATACTGACTACCTACCCACCAATAGATGATAGCTGTTTGACGATGCCAGAAATTTTTATTTCAAAATTGTCCATATTAGTCTACATTTTGTACAGAGAAAACCTTTTTGTAATTAATACATACAGAAAATGAAGGGCACCCCAGCCCTAAATTGAGGACTGCAGTTAGACGGATGTTTATACAGTTAAAGAGGTACGTTCCACTGCTTTGATTCTGTTACTACAAATCCTGTTGTGACTGTGAGTTTCATTAATGTGGATGTGGCCATTAATTAACTTGTGTGTTCCTCATATGGTCTAGGGGTGGAGCAGTACGTGGGCATGTCTCGTTTACACCGTTTCAAAGTCAATTAAGCTGCTATGATTGGTTGTATACCAATGGCACAATTGCTAATAATAGTGATGCATCTACCACTATTAGCCCCACCCACCTCAACACAGACCTCGCCTACTTTAAAGCAACAACAAAATCAATTATTGTAATTTTAAAAATGAGAATTAACGAAGACATAAGATATAATTGTATAGTCCAAGAGTGTGCAAAATCATAGAATGAAAGAAAGGAAAAAAAAAAGCAAGAAATGAAGTATAATGGTTGAACTGGTATTGTCTATAGTTGAGTTAGTTCAGTTTCCATTTCTTCTATTACGGTGTCGAGGGCTGCAGTACGTTGGTTCTTTAATATATCACAGAATGTCTTCAGTAGTGAGCCTTTCTTTGCTGTACTAGTACCATCAACTGTCTTGTGAAAGTTCCTCAGTAGTTTGGTGAGTTTGTCTTGATTGGTCAACCCTGTGGTGGTAGTGACATCATCCAGTAGTGCATCAGTGATCAGGTCACCAGACCACATATCCATTGCCAAATTATGCGGATCACCAATGGCATACTTTAACTGGACAATGTGTTTCTTCAATATACCTGTAAAAACGCACACATTAATGTAAGCAACAGTCAGGAGAGTATACATGTATATTGTGCAGCCCCAAATTTTTGCCCGGCGATTTTCTTGGTCATTGCATGTCACAAACATTAATGATGGACATATACGGAATTATAAAGCATGCAAACATGTTACTGCATGTGTGTATTTTGCTGAATTGACAAAAGTTTTGGAAACAAAAAGGCTACATATACACATATACAATGTACATGTACATAAAACAACAAATGTGGCCTATATATGTACATGTATTTCAATATAAGTACCTTGATGAGAAATAGCTTTTGAAGTTGAGGATGATTGTCCAACCTGCGCACTAGAACTACATGTAGATGGTTCTGCTAAATTTAAAAACAATTTCAATAAAATAAATACACACCATACTAATGAATAAATCATTACCTAAAGATTTCTTGGAATCGATTTCTGGAGCTGTTTTTCCTGTTCCATGAATAAAAAGTATCAGTTTAAACTATTAAACAAACTGAACATCACTAGAACTAACCAGAGTCCCTTTGAGTAGCAGTTCGCTTACCACCAACTGTAACTAACTGTGGCTCATTTAATTCTAGAAAAAATATTAAAAAGTAACTCTACTATACACACACACATGCACTATACAATCACACTACTATAATATAATGTATATACAGTACAAAGGTCTGTTTCCCATTGAGTGGACACTATATAGCTCATTAATTCTTAAAAAAAAAAACTTCCCACCCACACATAATTAGCTTTTACAATTAATGAATATTAATGAGTAAGTGCAAGTTGATAAAGATATAAGATATACTAGTTAATATACGTACCTGATGAAGAGATCATGTGACTACTACAGAACTCATCATTACCCAGCAATGAAACAGAGTCAGCAGCTGCTACAGTATATGAATTAGATACATTAACATATGTTACTAATAGTGTACTAACACATACAGTATACATGTATACAAGGGAATTAACCTTTACTGATAACATCTTCTAGTGAATCCATTATCAATTTCATATCTTCAGGAATAGGTGCCATCTTACAGGGATCAGAGGGACAAATACAGTAATCACGGTCGGAATTGAACGAACAAGGATGGAAGATATCACAAACAGGACAAAAGCACGAAATAGACGGAAACTTAACGCAACCTTCACGAATCTTATTAAACTTCCTGATAGCAAGACACAAACCCTTCACAATCAGTTTGAGAACCTTGATGTAATCAGTGAGACCCGGCTTCCCTCCAGTATAATGGACCCATATGTATTTCTGCTGATTGAAGAAGGTAACCCTTCCTCCATACATCTTTGAAAACAATGTTATCCTGTCGCGACTTTGAGAGATGTTCTCTGTCATTGCTAGGTAGAAATAGTTGAAGGAGCGTTCGTCTACTAGATGAAGGAGGGTAACGATTAGAGAGAAGAAGAAACCAGGTGGTATGATACGATCACCCCAACTGAACGTACAAGGAGTGTAAGGTTGATCAGTTATATTGTGATTGGTATTGACAGATAAGGCACTGGGGATGAAGTAGTCATCTAGTCCAACACTCACAATCACATTCAGGTATTGGGTGATTTTAAGGAAAGCATCGTCCGATATACAATGGTCGTCGAAGATATTCTCAAATACGACTGGAAGGTAATTTTTTTTGAATAGTCCACATTTCTTCAATTTCAAAGGATGACTGATTGGATCAAACTGGGGAGGTAGGAAAGATGCCTTGACCAATGCTGATAGACGCTCTGTAAAGGGGTCCATTCTAGTCAAAACCAAGTCGTGAATATCGGGATGATAAAGGTGTATTGCTATCCTGTTGAAAAACCTCAATGACTCCTCAACTTCTGCAGGATTCATTGATAGAACTGCCCCGAGCTTTAGACATTTGGATTTTTCCAAAACACCATGAGACAATTGACTCTCCTCTTCCAACTCTAACTCGTACACGAACCATTTTAAAGGGACTTCAATTGGTTTAATAGACCTCTTCACTATTGCTATGAGACACTTTTGTAACTCATTGGTATACATCTTGCGCTCATCACCAGTTGCCATTGCATTGACTGCAAATGCAATATTACCCTTGATGTTGTCCTTTGCTACCAAAACGTTTGGATACTTCTTCTGCAATTTTCTTAATTCTTCATCGAATTTTTTAACATAAGCTTCACGATTAGTAATGAGGTCAGAGTCCAGATGAGTGGCAACAATGATTACATTTTTTTGTGATGAGTCGGTAGTCTGTGCTTCAGCTATTTGACAGGTACGTTCGATCAATTGACGATTGGTTAACTCTAATGTTTCTGGTAACTGATAATTGACTCCATTGGCACAATAATAGCTGTTGTGTCTCTCATCCAGGTCTTGGTCTAGTCTAATGACTACAATGTACAACGCCTCTTCTGATTGAAACAGGAAAGGAAGAATATCGGCAAATTGTGGTTGGCCCCCGGAATCCACCAGATAAATCCAATCCAAGTCAAACAGGTCATGAGATGATTTAGAGCCAGAAGATCTGAGTTTTTTTATGGCTTGCATGATTTTACTGAGTTCCAAATCAGGCTCTTTGATGAGCTGTGTTGTGTCAGGTGCATTAACCAAAGGAACATCAGATAATGAAGGTAGGCTAACAAGATGATGCTGACTCAGCGTTTCTGTTTTTTTTTAAAAAAAAAAAAAATAAATAATATAATTTAATAAAAAAGCATAGATGCAAGTTTATAACCTGGTTCAAGTGATTTACGTTGAGGAAGTTTATCCATTTTTTTGTGAACATCCTCTGCTAATATTTGAAGGAATTCTTTCTTGTTCACCTCATGCAATATGTCCACACCACCATGAGACTTGACTCTACATGTTCTAATAGGACGCTCAACAACACCTAATGTACATATGAAAATATAAACACACAAAATGAACATCTTCAATACAGTATTTTAAACAATAATTACGTATGTACCGTAAATTGGGTAATTTTCAGTGGTACAAAATGTTAGTTTCAAAACAATTCCCATGCATACTGGAAAATTTCAAAAACGCATGGTCCTTACGAAATTAAACAGTATATGAAAATAAATTGGCACATATTAATTCATGAAGGGACTTTATGGACTTGATTGTGTCTGAAAGAAGCTTTTGTGCTGGAAATACTTGCTATACTGGAGTTGAAAAAGAGCTTTTCCTGCCTTATACCCTCGCTTATGAGAGATCAACACACTGTAAGTTGGTTGAGCTAGAATATATACAGTGTTCTTATTATTCACTGGGCTTTAAAATTACATAACACAAAAAAAAAAAAGATTTTTAATTTCATAACCTTCTTCATTTTTTGAAATTTTTTTGTGCCTCTAAAATTTCCCAATTTACGGTATACACTCCCTGCCCATATAGGCTGTGATCTCAGTATACATGTACATGCAGTACAGCTGTGAATAGATTACATACATGTACATGTACAACTTATTATATATTATGATTAACCTGTACTGTTCTGTTGGTATGGTGGTAGTGGTGGTCGTCCTAGTAATAACTGTTTAACACTAGTCTTACCAGCCCCTGGGGGACCGTGCATTACTACCACAGCAGGCTTCAGATGGCCACCGCCTTCAGCAATAGCTTTAATAAAATAAGGATCATCATCAGGGATATTATCTATATAAAATTAGAATAATCATTTTGTTAGCAGTAAGTATGTCACAATGAATTTATGCCATGCATGTATACTGGTAGTACGTATATCTCAAGTCAAATTTTGCTTACGTTTGTTTTTCAATGCAAGTTATACCAAGGTATATAATAATTTAGGACATATAAGGCACAAAACTTCACCATTATTGTAGTTCAGAGTGTGTATGCATGCATGTATGTATAGTACATCAGTATATGATTACTGAGGTCTATTCTTATATTGATGTGTAATACAATAAAATATCCCAGGAGGTTTCTCTACTGAAATGCGGTCACAATGGCTGGCAATATATAATTTTCTTAACTAACTAATTGAACTATGCCGCTCCTGTTGTTTTTGTTCCTCACTATTTCCATTGGTTGAGTTATCTACAATAAATAAAACAACCAGTATATAAAAATGAAATAGAGATATAAACTTACATGTATATATAACATTATTATTAACCTGATAATTGCATTCCAATGGAACGGGCATGAGACTATAAAATGAAACACATTATATAATGAGAACTGTCTAGTAATGTGATATGTAAAACAGACTGCATCGTGTAGTGTATATAGTGGAACTGTGGAAGATACTTCATTGAGTCAACAAAATACAATACAATAGTTATGAGGTTTAATTGTGTTGGCTGAAATCATGATAATTTAGGTAACTGTGAGGGTTCAATACTTAGTACTTTCATAGTTAGTCTTGTCTTCAGTTTTGTTAAACTCCAGTTTCATTTCAAGAACATCCAAAGAGGCCATGATCAAAAAAATATAATTGAAGTAGGCGTGACTGACAAATTACAAGGGGCGCAGTTTAAAAAATGGCGACCACCACAACTATCAATCAAAATATTCGAAGATCTTCGTCTTAATCTTTACCATGTTTTCAAAAATCCTTTAAATCGTGGAATTATTGACATCAAGCGCCTTCAATGGAGTGTCATGAAGTTCACCATCAAGTATTCACAGAGATTACATGGTAACACGCACACAGACAGACACACACACAAACCGACTACTATACTGAACCCTCCGCCCATGCTCGGGTTAATAAAAGTTGAATATTACCTCAATTAAGCTTAGACACTTCATACGTCCCTCAGGGTTATCGTTGAAGAGAATGGGTCTTTTTACTACATCAAAGACAGTGTCTCCGTTCTGTATAATAAACATGAATGACATTGAGATATTAATTGAACGAAACCATATTATATACCTAATATACCAACTAAACTCAACTAAAGATATCAATCATATACATGTATTACTATTACTATCCAGTTTGAAAACATGTTTAATACACCTTTGAACCCCGCCCTCAGATTATCGAACATCCACATTTAATGTGTACGCACTATACAACAATTCTAGCTGGCTAGTGGGTATGAACGAATGTTATATAAGTGTGTCCGAATGGTTGTGAACTTAGTACGAACAAGGTTTAAAAGGTTTGATACTTCACTAATTATAATAATCTTTATTGAAAATGTATGTTAGGCTATAAGCAGGGTCTATAAAGGTAAAATTATCAAGTAAAGTGTCAACTGCAATCGCCATAATTAGGTGAAGGGTTTTTTTTTTTTAATTGATTATGGTGCTTACAAGGAAACCTTCGTGCTGCATGTAGCTCATTTAAAAAAAGAATTTCTGTACGTTGTACTAATATTATCTATGTAATTGATCACACCCACTTTTAACCCCCCCCCCCCACCAAAAAAAAAAAAACCAACATGTAGTTACTATTTGAAAATCTTAGTTTAAATATCTGCTGCCATTCTTTTCAAACAAATAAAATATGTCACTGAGCCTGTATACTATCATGTATATCCATAGAGAATACATAAAAACACACATATATATAGCCCTCCACCACCGTGGTCAAGTTAATAAAGTTTTGTTTTTATTTTAGCAACAATATGATAGTAAAGAGCAAGATGAAAACTAAAATATACATGTACAATCTACATTCTACATACTAAACTCGAAATTACCATAACTATATACACAAAACTATAACCATACAGTAACACAAAGGCCAGTGAAAAGAAGTTGTATATGCATATATACATATGTATATACTGATATGAATGCAATATATATAGTTGATGTGCAACAGTAACTTCCCTTGTAATAACCTTATCTGCACAAGTATATAAGATATTAACTTACCTTATTCTTAGCATGAATGTCTGCTCCTTGACTAATCAAAGTGTTTACAATATCATGGTGCCCATGCTGACTAGCCATCATTAAGGGAGTACTATTACTAAACTAAAGAAACATAATTATAGTATAATATAAGGGTAAAAATACATGTATACCTGTATATGAAAATTACTATAAGATTAGCATAATGGGCTGCCGGAATCAGTTTAAAGCATAAAATCCTCAGGCCTATTTAAAATGCATTAATCTTTCTTTTGTAATAAATTTTGAAAGCCAGAGGCTGTGTAAATCTACTTTAAGGCTTCAAAGTGTAGTTTGAGGCTTCAATTAAAGTGTTACACAACAACACAGTAATTTCCCTTGTAATAACCTTATCTGCACAAGTATAAAATATTAACTTACATTATTCTTAGCATGAATGTCTGCTCCTTGACTAATCAAAGTGCTTACAATATTATGGTGCCCATTCTTGATAGCCATCATTAAGGGAGTATCACCTAACTAAAGAAACATAATTTAGTATAATATAAGGGTAAAAATACATGTATACCTGTATATGGAAATTACTATAAGATTAGCATAATGGGCTGCTGGAATCAGTTGAAAGCATAAAATCCTTAGGCCTATTTAAAATGAATTAATCGTTTAAGGCCATAGGGTATTGTAGTAATGAGGACAGAATTGACTCCCAATAAAAGTAAAAAATCACACTGCAAGTGGGTTGAGATCAATTTGTATGAGAACTATAGAGCAATAAAACTGAATATGTGTAATTGCTATATACATGTTGATAGCTTGAAATACAGCACATGCATACACTAGCTGACTTTATACGGACTGCATGTAGTTCTATATTTCTTAAAATTTTATAACCTGGTTGACAAGCACGCACAGATTATAGACAATATTTTTCACTTGTTCTTAATGTAACTTGTTTTAAGTTCAATGCTATTTGGATTGTTTAAAAACAGTATAAAAAATCCATAATTCAGTGTCTTCCATTTCTTTCCACACATTATACTAATAAATAATTATATAAAAACAGGCAAAACTAAATCATTAACTAGATTTAGACTAGATGGACTAGATTTTTCTTCAATAAATGCTGCATGAAGAAGCTAAAATTAGCTGAAACATTTAGCCTTGTGACATGGTTAGTATTTTTTTGCTTACTCAGCAATTTTACCATTAATAACTTTTAATAATTCTTTATACTGACTGGAAGTCAATGTAAACAAATACACTCGTGAAAACCAGACACAAGATAGCGTCAACATAGTCATTTACATTGACTTTTGGTTGTAACAGAATACAACCATTTATATTGTGAACCAGTCTTTATGTCTGCTACTAGACCAATCAAAGTGTTCACAATATAATGGTGACCGTCCCTAGCCATCATTACGAGAGCATAATCCAGCTAAAGAAACATAATTATAGTATAATAAGGGTAAAATATGAAATCACATAATTATGTATTTTTTTCCCTGTTTGTTCCATTTTTAAAAGCTGGTTTACAAGTTTATGTAGTTATAAAAATGAAGTTATTGGTGCCTTTCAAAATGCTGCACATCCAGTCCTGATGGCAACATGACTGGCTGGCTTACACGCATATTTTGGCTTATTCTCCCATTAAGCAATTATACTTTACTTGTGTATATCTTATACTATAACCCTAACCCCACCCACTATACCCTAAACTATATTACAAAGTATATGCTTTTGCCAGGAGACACTCTTTAAAAAGCAGAGCCTAAGAATATACTTATTATTACATGTAAGGTGCAGAAAGTATAGAGTGTATCATTAGCAGAAGCAAGGTATACTATATAGAATATATCCTATATGTACATGCATACTTTAACAAAATATGGGCATTATATAGAATTCAAGTATAGTAAATAATTATTAAAGCCGTAAAGCAAATTAACTTAAACATATGTCAGTCAAATATCACTCAAATTTAAAATTGATTTACATATAGGTCTCTGGCTTTCTATCCACCGGCATGATGCTCCACAAGTATATAGTTATTAGTTTCAAAACCTTAGCATACAATAACACAAAGGCCATCAGTGACAAGAAGTTGTACATGTACATACAATATATACATGCAATATATAGTTAATGTACGACAGTAATTTCCCTTGTAACATGCAACCTTATATCTGCATGCAAATAAGATATTCACTTATTCAGCCCATTATGCGGCTATTCTTGTAGTAATTTCATATACATGTATACTTCTACTCTTATTATAGTATAATTATACTCTTCTTATACTTATATGTTTCTTTAGGAGGGTGCTACTCCCTTAATGGTGGCTAGTCAGTGGGATCATCATGATATTGTGAATACTTTGATTAGTCAAGGAGCGGACATTCATGCTAAGGATAAAGTAAGTGAATACGGTTATTCCTTGGCCTTATCCTATTATTCTATTCTCTAATTCTTCATATTTGTACCCATTATTCCTGAAATTTTTGCCTATATATTATTCTCAAAATTGTACCAATTCTATGAACTAAATACAGTATTGTAGTGTGTAAAGTATATAATCAATCGTATTGTATGATCAAATTAAAAGCATTGCATGGTGTTATGGAACAAGAAGGTAGACCTGAAGTGTGTGTTAATGAACGATGCGGAGTCAAATATGTGACAGCAGATGGAGATATTAATGATGTTTATGTGATGTGTTTGAGTCTGCGATACAGTCATGAAAGTGCAAGTGGAGAAATCAATTCTGGCCTAGCGACAAACATTTTTAAGTATAAAACTAAGAAAAGAATCGAAAAAAGAATCGAAAAAATAACAAAAAAGGATATCGTTAAAAAAAACTTAACAATAATTATTACTGAAAGTGAACGCTTACTGTTGATCACCGTAAAACAGCTCCAAAGCACTCTATAGACGGCCCAGACATGAAACAAAATGCCACGGAAGAACAGCAAGCACAGCAAACGGCAGAGAAAGACAAAAAGTGACGGTTATCGTGTTGACCATCACCATAAAATATATTAGTTATAACACGTACATTCGTGTTATATGAGATTTATAAAACACTCTATAAATTATAACAAAGTGCATGCAAGCAGCTAGAATTGCTTGAGAACTACATGTATAGAGTAAAGAAACCACATGCAAGTGGGCCGGGATTGTATGAGAGCTATATAGATCAATAAGGCTAAACATGTGTATAAAATGCTAACATTAATGAAAGCACTAAAGTGCTGAACCCTTGCGGTCATGCATGTATACATGTAAATAATTATACAATCGATCTGATAGAAATGTAATTTGACAACACACAACTTCTTACATCTAAGTCCACACTACAGCAATAGTCAAGCATACACACACACTCATATACTGTGTAACACAGCATACATATAAATTCTACTTAAGTAAAGATTATTTACACTTAAACAGCCAATTGAACCAAGTAAAAATTTACAGGCATGCATGCAGTATATATAAAATTGTAAAGCATACCATCAAGTTTCATTGCATAGACTCAGGCATTTTCACATCAACAAAACTCACAATCATTAGAAACTGATGTGTAGTCCAGCGGGAGATTAGCAAGTTTTAGAAATTTTAGGGCCATGCTAGAGCCATGGTAAGGCCATACAATAGTAGATGCTATCATGCAATAAGCCATCATAAAGCTGGGCCATAATCAAAGTAGACTAAATTCTAGCGTGAGTGACTGACAAATTTTACAACATGTGCTCAAGGGGCGTGGCCTGAGAAACTGAATGGCAACCAGTAAAACTTTCGATCAAAATACTCAAAGATCTTCATCATAATCTTGGGCATGTTTTCATGAATCCTTTTAAATGAGGATTATCGACATCAAGTACCTTCAATTGAGTGTCAATGAAATTCTACCATCAAGTATCCACAGAGATTACATAGTAACACACAGACACACAAATCAACTACTATAACCCTCCGCTCACGCCCAGGTTAATAATAATTCACAGAAGAATAGTACTCAATGTTGTACCTCATTCTTGCTCACCCATACCAATCACATTTATTTCCTTGCTTTTATGGGGGTACATGTGATAGCTCAAAATACAGCAATGAACATGCATATGATTATATACATATGCATGTACATGTAGCCGTTCTATATTCATGTATTTTTTCCAAATTTTAAAAGCTAGATGACAAGCATATTAAATAATGTATAGCTAGAAATGAAGTTACAGGTGTTTTCAAACTGCTCATGTACAGTTACATGCATATCTGGCTTATTCTCCTGTTAAAAAAATATTTTACTTGTGTATAGCTTATTAACCCTGTAACCCCACCCACTATGACCTAAACTAACTATAGTCACAAAGTATATAGGCTTTTGCTGGAAAGAAGACACTGCATGTGTTTTAAAAAGCAGAAATATACATGTACTTATTACATGTAAGGTGAAGAAAGAGAAAAAGCATCCTAACTTATACAGCATACATACAATGACTTATGTGACAAGTTATCAACATTTCGTTCTGCTAAATCCCAATAATAGATCAGCTATTCAATTGACCACACCCACTTTTAACAACAAAAAAAAAACATACAAACATGTAGTAACCAGAGCAGGTACGACAAGGTCACGTGAGCCAGATTTAATTAGAAAAATGGACGATTTTCTCCATGCTAATCAGTGGTGGATGTGTAGTTGCTTTTGGCACCTTTACAGGAAGAATTACTGATCTTTTTCATTTGCATCTTCTTCGCTACGTATTAAGCGATCGATTTAGCCGTCAATCCCCATAGATCCCAGGTATCATTTTCACGAGCTGATCTTAGCTATATTACTCAACTATAAATTAAAGAGTGCACCTAAAAATCTAACAGCATACTTCTTTTACAACTAGCAACAGTTTTCGGTAGCTTTCTTTTGTCAAAATCCTTCCTAAATGTAAACCGATAGCTCATTGGAATGCTATGATTAGTTTTTGCATCACTTCCTGTTGTACCTCCTCTGTGTAATAACTATTCATTTCAAACTAATACAGTGTCACTGAGCCTCTACTATTGTACGGTATATCCATTGAGAACAAATATGACCCTCTGCCCAATGTGCTCAGGTTAAGGTGGTGGGCGGGTAAAGTTATTTAAATTGCTAACTTTCCGTTCACATTTCGTATACTATAATCCCCTAGCAATGGTGAATACAATAATGCAGCAGACTATAGTTTTTTTTTGTGGCACACACTTTATGTCGTAGAAACAAACTTCAGGATAGTAAGCTGTAAAAGCCTTCTTAGAAGTGTTCCCGAGGGGGCTACACGTTGAGATATCTCAGTAATACACCTTTAAAATAAAAAAAGGTCGAATATTTCTCTATGTGACCATCAAGAACACATTTTAGTATCACTCTTCTCCATACTAAATAATAATTGAAATTTCTCAATGTAGCCCGCTCAGCAAGGTTACTAGCTACTGTTTGAACCCTGTTTGAAAGCCATACCTGCCCAAATGGGAATATAAAGCGTCACAAGAAATTAAATTTTCATTGAGGTATAACGTAGCTATCTATTTGTTTTGAGTAAAAAAGAAAAAAAGAAAACAGCAACAAGTTTAGTACTAGGTTCTTTCACTGCCTTGATAATTATTTTTAAGTATTTATGATCCACATGCAGTGAAAACAAGTTAAAGATTCCTTGAAAAATAATTAAAACTGATGATGTACACACCCACTAGGGATGTGTGATTAAATCGATTGTTCGATTAATCGAATTATTAATGTAAACAATTTCCAATCGATATTACCGATTTTGTCAATAAAAATTAATCGATTATTCCTGATGTGATCACGTGCACATACTTTTAGGACGGGCGTTCGTTATCGCGCGTCATAGGCATGCAGAAAACGACTGATTGATCTTGCTCCTTGTCCTCTACTACCTAGTCTACTGTGAAGACTGGTCGTCTACAGTTGAAACATTCTGTTGCAGCACTGGGCAGAAAACAACAGATGGATATATGTATATTTGAATAAACGAAGACAGTTCACTTTTTTTTTTGACGATCGCGATCAACGGCCCGTCTTTATCGACTTGCAACTTCATGAACGTGCAGCGCCTGCTTCTGAAACTTGATTTCTTACCTCTACATACCTTCCTGAGCTGGCAGAACAACATTTGTTAGCCTATCTTTAAACGATAGTCGCTTTCAGGCCCGTTAAACGGCCCCAACTGTGCGAGCATTCGGCCATTAATTTTACGAACCACGCCTCACGTTTATTATAATTAATTATCTGGAACTCTATCTTTGCATACACATGTATGATATGGTTTTCTCAGAGCAGGTCAATTAATCGAACAATCATGATTATCTAAAAAAATAATCGGCTACAACTACCAATACCAATTAATGCAGTAATCGCACATGCCTAACACCCACCACCTTAATAAAATTTTGTTCTTAATTTAGCAACATGAATAAAGTAAGCAAGATAAAAAATACATGTATACAATCTTCTATTAAAAATGAAAACATTAATTCAACATACTAAACTGGAAACTACCGCATAACTATTTACATAAAACTAACCATATAATGCTAATATTGAGTACATGTACATGTATACTATACTTACATTATCCTTAGCATTGATGTCAGCTCCTTGATTAATCAGTGTATTCACAATATTATGGTGACCTTCACTACTAGCCTGCATTAAGGGAGTCCAATCATTCTAATTAAGGAACATAATACATTAAATATGAATTTTTGAATCATACAATAAATTGACAGTAGTGTACTACAATATATAACACAAGTCCTGCTTGGTGTTGATAGTATAAGCCCAAAAATCAGTGTGATACAAATGCGCAAAAATTTCTTAAAAATAATAAAAAAGCACTGCAGTATCTGACAGATGCAAGGTATACACAGTTTTATGTAAACAATTATATTCAGCTGTCATAATTCATTGTTCCAAGTATACTATGAATGTACATGTATACCCTATAGTTGTTTATCATCTCCATATTTGGTTTTGTTTGTTCATGTGACCACAATTGTTTATGTAGCCAGGACA
The DNA here is from genome assembly GCA_036873525.1 of Chalinula nematifera. NCBI lineage: Eukaryota > Metazoa > Porifera > Demospongiae > Haplosclerida > Chalinidae > Chalinula > Chalinula nematifera. Next base: position 850 of record JAYJLX010006566.1, on the reverse strand, counting down.
GGTTTTTACTTGCTAATCTGGGCAAAGGCAAGCTTATAATCACCTTTGGATGGTTGAATCCTGCCTTAACCACAATTACCACATTATTGCACAACATCCTCACATTTTGTATAAAAGCATCTGTCATTTTCACTATCTTTAGACTTTTTCCTTCATTCACTATCGGTTAGTTTCAAGTCATCCTTGTAATTATTATGATCTTTTGACTTTTTCCTTCATTCACTAGTTCACAACTGCATGATTATTTTGAACCATTGAAATTCATAACTATTATTGATTCTCTGAGAATAAGCGCTCATGAACATTTTGGTCCACCGAGCCGGATACACTCGTTGATTCATCCATACTGAACCGTGCTTGGCTTGGCTTAAGTCTCAGAACAGTATACAGTCCTCATCATTTGTTATCAGATACAGTATGTCGAATCCCCTCACCAAATTGCGAAGAAGAAAAGGAGTTGTTCGATCCTCCATCACCCGCCTCGAAAAACGGGTACGTGAACTGGAAGGTATTGCTGACCAACCAGCAACTTCCAAACATGCTGAACAAATATCAACCAAGTTGGAAGCTCTTGATATTGAATTCAAGGAGTATCATATGAAGGTAATCGACCTTGTGGATGACTCTATGCTAAGTACCGACTCAGATATACTAGAAAGGGAACAGGACATTCTAGATGAACACAATGACATTGCAACAGACATAAGAATTCGTCTCAAACTACTCTATTCCAAGAACACCTCCTCAACCGATGACGTTCTAAAATTGACACACCGGAAGTTGATCCATTTGGATAAAACAATCAAGGCAATAAGAAGCACTGTCATTGATCTAACGGAGGAAGGTACCG